>SNQJ01S0144112.1:0-10584 GCA_010110895.2 Picea sitchensis
GTCGTCAGCGTAACTTTTCCACCCTAGCCCTACCCCTTCTCGTCTCATTGTTGCGACATTGGATTTCATCACCAACTAGTGGCTTCGAAATTAGAAGGTCTTGTTTTCTTGGTGATTGCTTCCTAGATTTTGTTTACTAGTGCGTGTTGTTTGTTTCTCGAAGTTGACCATAGGATTTTCTTCACAGAGTCTGTTACTCATTTATAATAGCTCCCCCACGTCGTTCATGTAGAATGAAGGGTTTATCTCCAGAGCATCTGGACGGTTCTCAACCCTTGCCTACAGGTACACCTGAGGACTCTCCTCGGCAAAGTGAAGCCACAGTTGTCGCCACGCCACAAGTGGAAACAATTGACTCTCTAGAACCTTTCCAAATTACCAATACTCGAGAGGATTTTTGTCTTCACCGTGGTTCTGAACAACCTTTTATGCGATTGAATTCTTCCGGAGAACTAGTTGTTACCTCTTCTGGATCACTTATTGGACCTTTTCCCTGTGTTGAAGGCCAAGATCCTTTTTGGTCTACAGGTGATTTCCGAAGGACCCTTTTTGGTCCTGGTTCACCTGTGGTCTCCGAAATCAACCCTCCAGTGTTTTCTGAGATAGAGACTGTACCGTTGACTACCACTTATCACTTTACTCTCCCTTCTGAAATGGCCCATCTCACGAATACTACGAGTGTCCCAACCGGGTTCACTGAGGCTGGTCTTGCTCCTATAAACACTCAGTGAACGCCCAATGTCACTCCGACATTACCACCCAAATACCATGCGTTGAATGCTTTGTTGAATGCTTTTGTTCCAACACCTCCGCAAACCCCAGCCGGTTCTCCAGGTGGTCCTTCTCTTCCTGGGCATCCTATTCCCGGTTTTATTCTGACACTCCCTCAATTTCCTTCTAGCAATCCTAATCCTAGTGGCACTATATCATCCATTACACCAAGCTTGCAGATTCTTGTTGGTGGACAAGGTGGTACGATTCAACTTCCTCTTACTGGACACATTCCAATTACTACACAACCTTCGATTGGGACACAACTTCCGGTTGGAACTCCACCTATGATAGGGGGACCAAACCCACCTTTTGGACAAAATATACCTCCCTCTTTGGCCCAGTATTGGAATCAGATGATACAGAATCCTCCTCAAACGACTGGGGGGCAGCAGCCTGTCCCTACTATAGGCCAACCATATCCAGGTATGGCCAATCCTATTTGGGGTACGAATCCTCAAACTCATGTCCCCGCTGAAGGTTAAAATCCCTCGAGCTAATATCCTTTCCAGCCACCACCGAATCTGCCTAGGTCTTCCCATTATGCACAAACTGCTTACTGTCCTACTAGTTTTCCGACAGGGCTTCCACCCCAAAGCCACCAGTACCCACAGGTGAATCGACAGTTACCTTTTCTTGCTACTTTGGATTTGCCAGATTTGTCTAGGATTCTAAATGATCCTCTTCGTCACTCTCCCCAATGGCCAGCTATTCCCACCAAGCTTCCATCGGACATTCCTAAATTCGATGGCAAAGTGGGAGAGGACCCGAACAATCATGTTATGACTTTTCACCTATGGTTTTCATCCAGCTTGTTGATGGATGACTTTATTCGTTTATGTCTTTTTCAACAAACCCTTACTGGTTCTGCTGTGAAGTGGTATATTGAATTGCCACAAGGTTTCTTCTCTGATTTCAACACCCTAGCTATGGATTTCCTTACACATTACCAGTTACCGATCCATTATGATACCGGGACTGAGATTTTGACTTCCTTCAAACAGACTAAAGGCACTCATAAATCGGATCATATCCATGAGTGGCGAAGGAGGTGTCGTCTCATTAAACTTGAGCTCCCTGATCAGTTACTGGCATAATGGTTTACAAAATCATTTGTGAATGAAATCGGTAAGGACATTTCCATGGGTGGTGTTGTCACGGAAGAGCAGGCTATAAGTCGTGCTCAGTATCTTGATCTCGTTTATTCACAAATAGGAACTCTTTACAATTTACTACCTGAATTACCTCGTCCTAGTATTTCCAGCTCTTCAACTACTCCAGCTGCCTCACATGCAGTTGACAGTGTGATTGGTACTACCCAAGCCCAATCACATTCTGTTTCAAGAACAAACCCTAAATCTTCTTCTTCTAATGTTCAAAATGCTCCATCTCTTGCCACTCCCACTGGCAAAACTTCTAAGGTAAATGCCGTCCAATCTACCCCATCCGGTAAAAACAAATCTAAAAAGGGGAGAGGTAAGAATAAGGAGGGAAAAAATAATAATCAAGCCGAGCAAACTAAATCCACTCCTGTTGAAGATTGGGATAAGCACAAACCATGATACCCTTGCCTTATCTGTGGTGATGATCATTACACGAAGGATTGTCCACGACGTGCCGAGGTCACTCAGTTCCTTCAAGGAACCCCAAAACCATCTACACCGGTTGTCTTGTCCCAACCCTTTCCGTCTCAACAACAGGCTCAATTGGTCATTCACAACCAACCCTCCTCTTCTACAACATCATATGTTTTGATGTGTACTGGTGATTCTAAGGAGAACAACGTTGCACTTACGACTCCAGCCAAAGATTATTCTCCATCTAAGGAGAAGGTTGACGATTTACCTCCTGCTTTGGTACAACCCTCTCCAGTGACTCCACCTACCAACGATCCTCTTCATATCGAACGAATGAGCCTCGACACAGTTCTGTGACCCCCCCCTAAGGGTGTCGTTTGGAAATCGGCTTTCAATCCTAATGCTCATGCAGCCCAGGACTATAAAATTATTGAAGATCTGGCCCAGGCACCTTCAGCGATGTCAGCCCTTGAAGTCCTTCAATCTTTTCTTGCACAATGGAAGGCACTGTTGAAAGCTATAGGTGGAATTGACCCAACAGATACAAATTTAATAGTCTTTGACTTGGAAGATCACATTCCATGGTTACCCCCTCAACTCGCATTTCAAATCCAAGTGGTTGTCTCTGACAAAAACATTTTCTGAACTGTTATCGATGAAGGTGCCTCAACTTGTGTTATGTCTCTTGCTTGTTGGAAAGCCATTGGCTCTCCTCCTTTGAATGAATCCTAGAAAACTCTTAAAGCCCTCAATGGCTCTGGTTTTAAGCCTTACGGTGTTCTTCCTTCATTGCCTATCACGTTAGAAGGTAAAACCGTCCAAGTTGAATTGGAAGTCTTCGATGCTCCCCTTGATTATAATCTTCTACTTGGACGCATCTGGATTGATTCCATGCGTGTCGTTGTTTCAACACTTTTTCATGTAGTACGTTTCCCTCATCAAGGAAAGGTTGTTACCGTTGACCAACTTTCCTTTTTCAATTCTGATACCCATACTGGAAACATCCTGTTTATTGCTAAAACCCCATCGGGTTATGAGAACGTCGGTGTAGGTCTTTTAAAAGACTCCTCATTAATGGGTACTTTCCCCATTCCACCGCCTGATGTTTCATGCCCGTTAGTTGCTTCTATCAACATGATCTCCACCATGCCTCATGATCTTCCTGCGTCTCATGACCCTTGGATTGTCCTTGACCCTGGAGATCATCTTCGTTTCGGTGACGCAATGCTGTTAAGTCTGGTTGAATCTGCTTATCAAGCGATTCAATCGAAAACACCTTCTATTGACTCTCTTGAGGAGTTGTCTCCTGATCCTTTTCATGTTATTTTTCCCACTGACGAGATGATCATGTCCGTCATGGAGGACACCCCTTGGGACGATGGGCATCATCGTTCTATCCTCTTTTTGGAACAACACACTCTTGAGAACTACCAACGGATTTCAACTCCGTTGACCATTGTTGTCATTTTGACCGTTCTCAGGTCTGCACATGATGTGTTTGCCGAAGGGAACCTCAGTAATATCTCTCCCACGATTCCCATTGACATATCCATAAAACCTGGGATCATCGAAAATGTCCATATTGGAGCTTCGTGTTCTCCAGACGAAATCGTCACCTATACGTCTCTTTTCAAAGAATTTCGTGACATATTTGCTTGGAGCTACGAAGAAATGCCAGGTATCAACCTTGCAATTGTTGTACATGAGATAAAGACATACCCCGATGCTAAACCTGTCTGGAAATGCCTTCGTCCAGTTCACCCACGTAAAGCGACTACTATCAAGGTCGAAGTTGAGAAACTTCTGAAAGCTGGCTTTATTTATCCGGTGGCTCTTACAGAATGGGTTTCCAATCCTGTCCCGATTGACAAAAGGCGGCAGTATTCGTGTATGTGTTGATTATAGGGATATTAACAAAGCTTGTCCCAAGGACAACTTTCCTACCCCCTTCATCGATCAGATTGTCGATGATTGCACTGGAAGTGAAATCTTCTCCCTCATGGATGGTTTCTCCGGCTATAATCAAATTAACATTTCTCCTGAGGATCAACATAAGACTTCTTTTATCTGTCCTTGGGGTACTTTTGCCTATAGGAAACTTCCTTTCGGTCTTAAGAATGCAGATGCCACTTTTCAACGTGCTATGTCTTATGCTTTTCATGATATAAAGCATATCGTTCAACCCTATTTGGACGATTTACCGGCTCATTCTTTGTGCAGAGTCGATCACCCCACTCACCTCCGAGCCATTTTTGTTCGTTGTTGATTTTACTAGATACGTTTAAATCCCCATAAGTGCATTTTCTATGTAGAATCCAGTCATCTTCTAGGTTTTATTGTTTCATGTCTAGGGATCAGGGTGGATCCTTTGATGGTTGAGGCGATTCTTAATCTCCCTCCTCCTTCTACACTGCGCCAGTTGCAAAGTTTGCAGAGGAAAGAAAACTTTCTTCATCATTTTATCCCTAATTACGCTGAGATCACCCGTGGTTTTACATGGATACTAAATAAAGATTCAGAGTTCATCTGGGATACGGTTGCCAACAATGCTTTTGAATCTTTGAAGTTGTCCCTCACACAAGCTCTGCTTCTCTTTCCTCCCGATTACAGTCGCGATTATTTCCTGTATCTTGCTGCCTCGGAGTACACTATTGGTATGGTCCTTGTACAAGAGGATGATACGCCCGACGAAAATGTTATTTACTACTTGATTCGAAGTCTCACATCAACTAAAATCAAGTATCAGCATGTTGAAAAAATGGCCTTGGCTATTGTTCAAGCCATCCAATGCTTCCGGCACTATATCCTCTCACGCAAGACTATGGTGATTTCTCATTGCAACCCTATGCAACATATTTTGACATGTCAATTGCTAGGGGGAAAATACTCCAAGTGGATTGTCATACTCCAGGAGTTTGACTTGGAATTCGATCGCGCCAAGTCTAAGAAGTCCTTAGTTTTTGCTAAGTTGATATGCGATTTTCCTCACTCTGCAACGAAAAATGTAGCAGTTGATTCATTACCTAATGAATCTCTTTTCCTTATTAGCACTGACGATATTTGGTATGGGGATATCATTATATATCTCCAAACCTAGACTTTTCGGCCTACTTTGTCTAGTACTGACCGACATCACATATGCTATCAAGCTCGTCAATACATTATCCTCAGGGATACTCTTTACCATCGGGGAATTGACTCTTTTTTTCGATGTTGTCTAACGTTCGACGAAGCTGAGAAAGCTCTGAATGACTGCCTTTCCAGAGCATGTGGTGTTCATATGTCTGGGTATGCTACTGCCCAAAAGATCTTACACACAGGATATTTTTGGCCTTCTTTGTTTAACGACTGCATTACTGCCATTCAGAAATGCCATGCCTGCCAGACCTACAATCAGAAAATTCGGTCACATCCTGCTCCTCTTCATCTTGTGGTCTCAGTTGGCCCTTTTGCAAAATGGGGCATCGATTTCATGACATGTCACCCTCACTCGGCTGGGGGGCATGGTTACATCATTGTAGCCGTTGATTACTTTACGAAATGGGCCGAGGCGATACCGACATTTGACAATACTGGAAAGAATACAACCTTGTTTCTTTTTAATCATGTCATAGCTCGTTTTGGTGTTCCCCAAGCTATCGTCACTGAACATGGTAGCCACTTTAGGAATTTTATGATGTCTAAACTAACAAAAAATTTGGGTCTTCGCCATGATAACTCAATTCCCTATTATCCACAAGCTAATGGCCAGGTCAAAGCTATCAACAAAATTATAGTAACTATGCTTCGATGGATGATAGGAATTCATAAAACAAGTTGGCACACAATGTTGTTTTTGGCATCCCTCACTCGGCCGGGGGGCATGGTTACATCATTGTAGCCGTTGATTACTTTACGAAATGGGCCGAGGCGATACCGACATTTGACAATACTGGAAAGAATACAACCTTGTTTCTTTTTAATCATGTCATAGCTCGTTTTGGTGTTCCCCAAGCTATCGTCACTGAACACGGTAGCCACTTTAGGAATTTTATGATGTCTGAACTAACAGAAAATTTGGGTCTTCGCCATGATAACTCAATTCCATATTATCCACAAGCTAATGGCCAGGTCAAAGCTATCAACAAAATTATAGTAACTATGCTTCGACGGATGATAGGAATTCATAAAACAAGTTGGCACACAATGTTGTTTTTGGCATTGTGGGTGTACCAGACATCTGTCAAATCCTCTACTAGGTTTATGCCTTTTCGGTTAGTCTATGGTGTGGAAGCCATTCTTCCTATAGAATGCGAGATACCCTCTCTGAAGATAGCTATTGAACTCCTACCCAACACTTATGTTGAAGAAGAACGTCTTTTGTATCTTATGCGATTAGACGAAACTCGACGTGATGCCACTCTAGTAATAGAAGCCCAGAAGAAATGTGTCAAGGCCCAATACGAAAAGCATGTCAAGCCTCATGTTTTCTTCGAAGGTGATCTTTTTCTTCTCTATGAACAGGATCGAGATGTGTTAGGAGCTGGAAAATTCGAACCCATGTGGTGAGGTCCTTATATTGTTCGCCGAGTGTTGGAAAAGGGAGCATATGAGTTGGTAAATTACGATCGTATCCCTTTGAGTGAACCCATGAATGGGTTGTACTTGAAGAAGTACTATGCATAAATCATCTGTGCACAAGTACTTGTATTTTAATGTATCATACTTTGTGTGTGTTACTATAGTTTTCTTTTGTCATTATCTAGTCTCTGCCCTTATGTGACGTTGTGCTTGATTTCCAGATGTCAGAGTCCTCACTACCCTATATTGGCTTCGCTGATGGTGCTAGCCGTGGTACTCGGAGCCTTGCTTCCGCTGCATGGGCAATTTATGCCCCAACAAACGAACTTGTTTCTTTATGAAGTGTATGCCTTGGCCATGCAACCAACAACATTGCAGAGTGTAGTGCCGTTATTGAATTATTGGTTGATGCTATCTCGCTCGGAATTCGTCATTTGGTTGTGCAACTTGAATCGCAGCTTGTAGTACTACAGTTAAGTAATGTCTACTCTATTCGAAGTCCTACTTTATTATAGGTGTATTTGTGAATTCGCCTCTTGGAACATTATTTTGATCACATTGAATATCAACATATTCCTAGATGTCTAAATTCATTAACAGATGCATTGGCTAATTATGTATTGGACAGACATTTGAATCATTTATAAATCAAACACATTAAAATTCACACAATATAAAGTAAACCGGTAGAAGCCGTCTGTATATATAACAATCAAAAGAGTTTTTTACAAAAGTTTGTCCGAAGACCAAAATGTCAAAAATGGAAGCTTATAGCTTCTACAAAGTGATGTCATGGATGACGTTCATGGTAACACACGACTGCCCTAGAAACTCTACGAAGCAATCAACTCATAGACGCTGATACCCCTACAGTATGACGATGATCACGTCATGGAACCTCTTCCAGAGTCATGTCTGGAATGTCTACAGTCAAGCCCTCTAGATCCTGTTCCACCACTTGGTAATCCTCAGCATACTGTGGTGCTGCCACTACCTCTCGTCATCGTTGGATGGGAGAAGTGCCGGGAGGTCTGTAAGGTCCAACATCTGTGTTATCAACAAACGATTTTGTATTAGTCTTCGGACGAATATATAAAACAAAACCATTTAAATATGATAAAAATTCACAAAAACATTTGAAAAGAAAAAAATGTGTGTACTTCTTACCAAGGTCCCCCCACTAAGAATCCTCTAGTAATGCCAAATCTGGATCTCCTCGGAAATCTAGCCCATCATAAGTGTAGTCATCAACCATAAACATCTGTGGTTGAAGCCAGTCAAATAAAGTATCATCATATTTGATGATAGGTCCTGCTATGTGCCGGGCCATGAGCTGACACCATATCAACATCCGCGGATCTCTGGGAGCTAGTAAATTCCACTCCACCTATAACCTCAGTAATGGGACCCGCTCAAGGAAGAAGGATACCAGTAAAGATCCATACCCGAATTGTTTCAGGTCACTCGGCCTACACTTGGTCAATTGCTTTTTTATGCTGCGCAGCACTGCATCTGCCCAGTTGAACACTCGAGGCTCAGTACACTCAATAGCATACTGGATGTAACTCTGTAACACCATATGAGGAGCAGAACTTCCAGCCATCCGAGCTATAGTGAAAAGGATAGTATGAAGGGTCAAGTCTTGAACCCCCCAGATAGCCGCTTTTCCTTTCTTTCTCTCAGCCTTGGGTACACAGTATAAATTGCAATACTCACTCATATTTAGCCCACCACCTCTACTACCAGTCAGTCTCACATAGTACCTGCGCCGGTACAACCCGGTCAAAAAGTAAATATCCTCAATGTCCATGGATAGTGTGTGGACCCCCACATGAAACACCTGCTATTCAGGGTCCCACATACGCACCAGGTACTCTAATAGTCTGACTTGGGCCCTCATGCCCGGGATGCGAAATTACTTTAAGAGCCCACAATCTCTCAAAGTAGCTATGGTAGGTGGATGATTTTCGGCCATTGCATTATCCTCTTCATGTTCTCTTTCACGCCACTCAAGTACCATGGTGATGGCCAATTATCTGCACAAGGAACACAATAAGAGGATTAATAACTTTTTTCATGCTTTGGATCTCTTTCATTGGCTAAAAATTAAAAAAAAAAATGGGCTTTGCGGTTCTCGCAGGTGCCCTGTGTGCACAGTGTGAGAACCTCGCAGGTGGATTTAGGCTCAACTGCGAGAACTCCTCATTCTCACAGGCCCCGTATTGCCTACCTGCGAGAATGGAAGCACGCATATAGGGCTTAGACAATCAATTTAAAAATGGAAATTTAACCAATGAAATTACAAATTTGAACCATGAAAATGTTAAGGACGAAGAGCTTACCTAACTGTCACAGACGGCTCGCTGAATGATCTCTCGTAGCTCCCGCAATCTAACGTCGAACTTGAAGGGTAAAAGAGGTGTTTTTTTTTAGCTCAATAGTGGAAATGTAAAATGATGTGGTAAAAAAGAGTATTTACTCCTTTTATTTACTTTTACTATATCATTTTGGTTTCTTATGATTATTTATTGATTAAACCCTAATCCCTAATGTCATGTTGAGTGTAATTCTTGCAGGCGTGATGACTTTGACAATTTAATACAGGGATACGAACATGTTTTTCTTTGTTATCGCGTGTTTTTGATTGTTTTTTATGGTTTTTACATAAAACCTCGAGCGTCATTTTTGTCCGTTCTTGTGCTTGTAAATACATGAGAACGTGATCAAGCATACTTTTATCACTTTTTCGGGCTCAACAAGGTTATACGAAAAAGGAAACCCCCCTGGAGTCCTCTTTAAGCTCTTTTCAAACTCTCTAAACATGAAAAGATTGCCGAGCGACCTTGCTATTTTCATTCTCAATAAAGTATTTGAAGTACGCGTCTGGTGAGCGATAATTTATCTCTTTTTCGGTCTCATCTAGACTATTTTATGAAAAAGGAACTGAGAGAGTTCTCTTTTAAGTGTTTTTCCAAACTCTATAATCTTGAAAAACCTTCGAGTTTTCTATCTATGGACTCGTTAAACAAACATTGACAGACCCGTGATGGGACCGAACCACTCCTTCTTAGGGTTCATTAAACATACTCCGAGGGACTCGTCTGAAGGATGAGCTTACATCAACAAGCATATGTTATCCTCCTCAAGATTGCGTAAAAATAAAGAGGTACTTGCTAGAAATGGTGGGGGAAAATTTGGGAAAGGGATATGTTTTCATCATCGTATTGATTGGCAGTAAGTGTCGCTCTTGAACATGACACCCCCTATTCATCATTTGAAGCCGGTTTGGGAAATCCATTTGTCTCTCATTTGATTGATTACAAGGTCATTCCCTGTGTCTTCTTTGAGTCAATGCTTCCAAATCATTGGTCGTGTCATTCATATGTTCAAGAGAAGTCCATCTGAAACCTATATTGAGTCAGCCATCTACAGTTATCCATTCTCTCCGTGTCAGCCTTCCCTGTGTCCAGTCCAATTCACGTTATACTCTGTTTCACCTTCAAAATCTGTTACTCATTTTGTGTCATTGATGGGGGATACATCAAGGCCCTCCTTTGACGAGTTTTGTTCCATTGACTTCAACTCATTATCCGGAATCAAGACTTAGAAATTATTTGGTACCTTGGAGCTTGCATGCCTCAATGGCAGGTTTCATCGCTTTCGACAGTGGGTTTAC
>SNQJ01S0144112.1:12893-34925 GCA_010110895.2 Picea sitchensis
TCCAACACTCATACTTTGGGGAGCATTATGTTACCCATGATTTTGGTCATCATGATGATGTATTGATGATGGTGTACTCAGGCTCTTCATAAGAACTTTCTCCTGAGAAAAGTTACTTTCTTCTCTTTCCAGAAATATCATTTTTGAAGAAGGTTTGCAGGCTGCTAGTATATTTGCCTGCGAGAATGCATGATTATCCCAGGCTGCCTTAAGCTAGGGTGCGAGAAGTTTGCACTATGTTGAAATTCTAGGGTGCGAACTCTTTCTAAAGCAAGGAAAAAGATGAATTCTCGATGCTTTTAAAAGGGAATCTTCTAGAAGGATGAGATGGAATTTGAATGGTTATCCTAGTACTGGATTCCTTGATATTTTTGGATTATTCTTATCCAAGTAACTAATTCATTCTCTCCTATATATTGAGGGAATTCTCATGGAAAAGGTTAAGCAAGGTTAAGCAAGATTCATTGGAGAATTAGTGAAAGAATTGTGTGAAGGATTGAAGCTACAACAGCTTGGAAACTCCAGCAAGGATATCATAAGGGTTTTGATCTTCTTCATGCAAGTGAGCAAGTGTGTGTTTCGGAGCCAAGGGCCATTGAAAGGAAGTTTGTGACATCAAGGCTCAGGTTGTAATCTTTACTTTCCATTAATATGCTACAGTAATATGTCCCTTTCCCATAAAGTTATTTCCACTTTATTGTATAATTCCTTGATCATATACATAGATTGATCATTGAATAGATTGTGCTTTCTTCACTTTGGTTGGTTTGTGTTGTGTTGGTCTTGACTGCACAAGAGCACTGGAGCGAAGTAGGAGAAACAAAGACCATAGGAAGTGATTATAAGGTATGTTACTCGTACTTGCCTCCTAGGTTAATTCAATGGTCAAAATCTAGGGAAAGAGTCATGTTCTGTCTTGATTTGTTCTAGATCCAGGTGGACCTAGGGAGATCAGTTTGTGTCCACACTTATGGATTTATCCAATAACAGTAGCGGGAAGGCTATTTCTTACATGAAAACACTACCAAAATATCACTTTGTCAGAAAGGCTTAAAATTTGTCATCAATGTCCCAAATACCCCTAACAGGCCTTGACAAACTCTAAAAACCTCAAAGATCCACCCTATCAGACCCATGTGAGATCATGTGACTTGCGGATGGAAACATAAACATTGTGTGTCAGGTGATTTTTATGAAGGAGGATGGGATTTAAGTTTGTAAGAAAGGGAAAGGACTAAGCCATCTCACAAATGAAATTGATGTGGAAATTTTTGGTATAACAATGATCGTCATTGATATGTACTATGTTATGTTAGAGAAAGCCAGAGGGACTCATTAGCTATAAGCCTCTATAATTCTTTTTACTCTTCCTATGTGAGGAAACCTTCACAACATGGATCACTAGAAGAACTATGTAGAAGAGAAGGGGGTGCCTAAGCCTGGAGGGTGAGTCACTACAAGGAATATGAGACTTTAATGAATAAGAATGATAGTTGGGATCATGAGCACGTTGGGTATGCTAAAGAAAACAGGGGCTTGAGTGCTAATGTGGCAGCCATATGGATGCTGATCCATGATCATATAGATAAGTATTTCGCTAAAATGTATAATTCCATCCTGAATTATAAATAACAATGGAAAAAATTATACATTGAATTGGTTCTAATATTCATGTTATTTGGTAATTGTGGTAGGAATGTGTTGAAATGCCAGAAGTTTGGATATGGACCAGACCATGAAGAAGACACCGTTGAAGAAGCTAAAGGATGGAGACATGGAAAGGATCATTGAGATGAAGAAGAACATTGAGGAGGGTGTTCTTGTTAAGGGGGAGGGGGTTGTGACACCCCCATTTTGATCCCCTAATTAATTTTTAATAAATTATGTTTAGAAATGGTTTATCTTAGCATGGATATATTATTTCCATGCCATGGAATATATACATTGTAAATATATCTTTGTTAATAAAATATGCTACACAACTAACTAAACGAAGGAGAACTGACACTAGCCATGATACCACAAGCAAGAAATAGTGAGGGGATTATGATTTACCTTTCCTTCCCAATTGGTCAACCTTCTCCCAAGAGCCTTATTGCCTCAATTCATTTGAAGTATTTTTTTTTTTCTCTTCCCATTTCCTAAAATCGGTCAATGAAGGGGAGGTTGGTATTTGATTATCCAACCACCTAAAATAAAGAGGTATGGAAAGAGAAGGATGGAAAACTGAAGACTATCATCCCAGGTACAACAGGTACCATCCTTGACTCCATGATCTCCTTAGATATACGAATTTGAGAACCTTATGAGGAAGAAATAAGATACTCACGAGGGGAAAATAAGAGGAGGGAGGGGAGAGAATTATGGTCTAGTAGAGCAGATAGTGAGAGAAGAGAAAGAGATATGCTATATTGGAGTATAGAAATCCTGAAATTGACCTAACAGAGGGCCAATATCTTGGTGCTATATGGAAAATAACCTGACATCGAGAGGGGAGGGAACTAAGGTAATATGTAGTAGATAAGGGACTCTTTGGTGTAGAGGTTACTCAGTTGGGAAGGCACCTGATAAAACTTGTGGAAAACCTTGGTTTGGTGGGGAGGATGTTTTTATTGTTGTGAAGGAGAGTGGTATTCACACCCAACCTTATGTTTCATTGAGAAACTGTGAGTTTCCATGGTGGTGTCATGGTATGGGACAAGGGTGGCCTATTGTACAAAGATGAAAGTGAAACAAAGCCTATGGTTGGGTGGAAAAGCAATCACCCTTAGCTAGTTGGATGGTTGGTAGTTGGTCACATATAAGTCTCTATTTTTCTCTTTGTTATGCTTGTAAAATATGTAAATATGAATGCTAGTACAATCAATGGAATTGCATGGTTACGAGCAAAAATCTGTAAGGAAAGTGAATGAAAGTGTGCCTATAGTTCGTGTATGCATAGTAGTGTACCTTCTATATTTGATTTTCCCGTGAAAGGAAATCAGATTAATATTAAGTTGAGGATTGAATTAGATGTATGAATTTGTAATTTTTCCTATATCTAAATTTCATTCCATGTTGGTTATCCTCTCATGAACATATGCACAAGTAATCTGATATTCATGGTTTAAAAACCTCGTGAATTGGCATGAATTGTCTATGTGTAAAAATATAATTCACAAGATTACATAGAAATATTTAATGAGGGTGTTAATGTAGAGGAATATAAGTTTCCTAGATTCCCTTTTTCCTCTCAAAATCCTTGTAAAGGAATGTCGAGGAAAGAAACCCCAATATCTGGATCGTTTAGCAGGTGTGGAGATCATAGAGACTATGCATGAATCCTTGTACATGCTAAGGGACAAAATCCATATACGGGTAAGTCCAAGCACATGACCACTTTGAATGAAAATCAAACTAAGAGGAACCATGATATTTAGAAGTCAAGGATCTGGGATTTTGCAATGAGGGACTTAATCAAAAGTCTAGATCCTAGATATGGAACTTGGAGGTGGAACCCTGAATCTAGACAATGGACATTCGAAGGTTGGAAAAATAGGGCTTTGTTAGAAAGTATGGATTATGGATGTCGAAAACAACATTGAAAAATGAGATAGCATGGAACCTGATGGGGGGAAGGTTATAATGGGTTATGAGCTAGAGTGGTCCTAGCCTATGGAAATCAACATTCAGAGCTGTGTGATATCTGAAGTAGTGAAAATATGGGATTTCAAGTAAGTTGATTCTTTCTAGAAAGTAGAATCCTGGATACGCCTGAACCTCGCGAAAGGAACCTTGATATCCAAATAGTGTAAATATAGAAGATTCACAAGTGGTATTATTCAAACATTCCAGATATCAGATGTGGGGCCTAGCACGGGAACAATGAGCCAGAGAGGAATTGCATGAAATCCATAGTATCAAGCATCCTATAATTCAAATAATTGGACTTTTGAAAAAAGTAGGATCTAGAAATGGAAACATGACACAGTGGAACCTTGAGGAATGTGACATGATGGTAACAATATTCCACATGGGGATGATGTGAAGTCCACATATATGGTTACATGGAGAAGTTAAGGTGGTTGATCCATGGTTATATGTCACAAAGCAAAGGTTGGAATATGGAATCATGAAGTGGAACCTCAACTATCGAATCTATATGAAGGATGTCAAATGCCACGTCAGCATGCCAAATATTCAGATGACATGTTGGCACTGGGTTTAGAAGTGTTAAGTCAACATGACATGTCATGAGACACATCAACAAGAAGGATCTATAAGCATTCCATGGTGGCAGGTTGTATAGAAGGGGACGGGTGGTCGGAATCAAGAGGTGGAACCAAGACCATCCAAAAATATTGGAATCCATAAGTTCTTGAAAATGGATTTTGTTGAAATGGATGGATTCTAGATCCCACATCAACATGTCGCATAGATTCCATGTCAATAAATGTGTTAGATTCCATGTCAGCAGAGGCCATCAATGGGGCCATGGTGGAAGGTCAAGGGATGAAGGTCAAATGGTGGAATTGGGAGATGGAATTTGGACCATCTGAAAATATTGGAAATATCAACAAGGGTATTTTATATAAAATTTGAATTCCAAATGGTGGAATGATGCAATGGAACCTGGACCATCCCAAAATCTAGGATTTCTGAAAAAAGAGCATTTAGTAAAATGTTGAATGTCAAATTGTTGGATGTGGAACCTCGACATGATGGAATCTTGACCTTGAGGCAAAAGAGAATATGTGAGGTGGATGAACATGTTTCCCTGACATGGGTTCCACATATTATGAAATCGTAACTTACAAGAGCATATGAGTCCAATGAGTAGGTGTCAAGTGGAAGGTGACACGTGGAGAGGACAAGTGTCCTCCCATGGTGTAGTCAGAACACAGAGGGAAGGTTAATGATCGAGCTCATTTTGAGACCAATATTGATATAGACCATTGGATTGAACTACTATCATCCATAAATAATGCAGGTGGATATCAGTGGCCCCCTACCTATTCCAACTAGATCAAAACAATGTTCTGGAAATTTACTATTTTTTGCAGTTTTTCGATTTCTAAAATTCTGGGGCCATTTTGAGGGTCTAAATGAATGTTTTTCGTGATAGAGAACTTCAATGATATCCAAAGGCTCTGATTGAACCCCCAAAATTAATATCCTCATCGATACCTTTCCAACGATCTACTGTGTGCCCCAAATGAAGATCGTATGCCAAAGTTACGCCCCCAAAAAATTGATACACCAAACTACCCAAAACGAGGTCCACAAAATTGTTGGCTTTTCATCTTTCGGGTTTAGGGTTTTGGATTTTATTTATGTTAAAAATGCCTTTGGATCCTAATTTTAATAATCATATTCTTGTGAATGAGTGTAGCCATCACATCTCTTGTCAGAGATGAGTTGCCACGATTCTAGCGAGTTCATTCACTCTATATTTTACAGTTCTGTACATTTCATTCATTAATAGAAATTGTGTATTAATGTATCTATGTGTTTATTTTTATATCTTTGTTATATCTCTGTTATATTATTGGATATCCAATATATATATGTACATTTCTTTATTATATCTCCCCTCTCATTTCGTGACGAAAATAATTTGGATCAATCAAATCTATCGCGATCAAATGATCTTGTTAAAGATCATCCAGCTTTAAGTCCCACTAAGATCTGGATTGAAAATTTGGACCAACAAGAGTCATGAAATCATTCAAAATCATGACATCAATAAAGGTCATGCAGCTTTAAAACCCACTAGCAATCAAGATTGTTGATTAGTGGGAATTGTATTTGTATGATGTAGAAGACGTGCATGTTGTTCCCCAAAGACTTGAGAGTACGGGGATGGCACCCACTCATCCTGTAGCCAATGGAAACATGAAAGGTTGAGGCCTGTAATTGGGCACACATCAGAAAAAGCAGGTGAATTAGAGTTCATCAGATGGTAGTTGAAGATAGGTGGGACCCGCATTGACTAGTGGAAGGATAATCTAGAAATTTAGGTTTGCATTTAAATAGGACATTTATAAAAGTTTGGATCTCAAATGATGAGAACCTTGTAGATGGAACTAGGACCATCCATATATTATAGATATGGGATTTATATTAAATATATTTATTGAAAAAATTTGGATCCCATATGGGAAGATATCGTAGATTTGGGAAATTTCGGATGGTGGATATCCAGGACATCGAGGAATGTGAGGAATGTCAGATGGGAAAATATCCAAGAATTTAGAAATCTAGATATATGGCCCTTTTTCAAGAATGAAGAGGCCAAGACTTAGACAATATGAATAATATATCCATGTCAGTTGAACCACATAGTTCAGTTTCTATACGAACATGTCCATGTGGACTCTATGTTGGAATGATGACATCATCAATGGATGGATGAGAAAGAACTTCCAGAGGCCATAACTTTATGTCTAGAGATAATATTTGAGAATATTTATAGTCCTTGGAAATATCTGAGGAGAATATTTGACTTATGATATTATAATAGAGAAAATGGATATGGTTTGGAAGAGAAGTTAGAAGGAAGAGAGAAAATATTTGTACATCCCACTAGCTTAAGGAGAATTATGGTGTTAGGTGTGTTACAAATATGTTGGAACTGAACTATGAAGGCCTCTACCTCTTCATCCTAGTACTTTACTATACATGATAGGATACCTTCCCCTACTCTCATCAGTGGGTTCTCAAAGTAACTTGTAGCAAGCAAGTGCTCCCCTCACTGCTTGGTTCCCCTGAACCTATGTACATATATCCTCAAACTCCCTCTCTCTCCAAAGAAATATGAATTCATCCATAAATATACAAAACCACCTTTTGCCAGATCTTGTCATCATAATCATCATCATCTAAGTCCCTACCATATTTTCCCTTAAAAAGGGGCTTCCCTGGCAAATTTGGCCCAAAACGCTCATTTTTGGCCCATGCAGAAACCCTCCATGTTCATGTGTTGGGAAACATATATACTGGGGTCAATATTTGTGGTCCCAATGCATATATTGACACCAATAAGTGCATTGTCCCTTAAAAACTTTCCAATGGGTCCTCTGGGAATATATGGTACCCAATGTACAAAAGTAATCCATGAAAAATAACATGTATGGTTAGGCCACCGACCTGAAAGTTGCTAATCCAATTTCAAATGATTAGTTTTTGCTCCATAAGCTCACCAATATTTAGGGCCTTCTCCTCTTCTCCAATCTCATCCTCCATCAAGTGCAACAATGAATTGGAAATTGGAGGGAAAGCCCTTGTTATAGAAAAAACCATATTTTTCTTTTTCTCCGTGCGAGCTCATACAAACTCTGATTGAAACACCATATACATCGTTGGAATCATGTTTCTAAGATATTCAAAAGGGTATTCTCAGAATTTTGATATTTAACACTTCACCTAGAAGTCATTTTTCCAGCAAGGCTTAAAGATTTTACTGTCCACATTGAATTTCTACTCATTTGTCTACATTACTTGAGCACCACTTCATTTTCATATTTGTTGACTTATGAGTAGGCATTCACCATGGATAACCTCTTTTATTCATGGATATGGGACTCTTTCATGGAACAATTTCTCTGGCATTTAGCATATTGTAACTCCATTTTGTTGCATTTTCCTTTAATTCCCAACAAATTGTCAGTAGGACCCCCCTCACTTGGGTAGATGGACTAGACCCTCTATTTTGTGAATTTTCCATTTACCCAATGATAGAGAATTCCTTACATGGGTGCCATATAATAGTGACCTTTGTTGATTTTTTTTACCCATGTTGTTGGATCCCCTTAGGGATTGGGAGTCCAGTTAGTCTACATATCATATTTGAGCCACATGCATTTCTTTTCATCATGTTGGTAGTTATCCCCTCTAGACTCCCTCATTTATGTTAGTATTTGTTGAATTTTAATGTATCATAAAACCTCCGCTTCATCCATAAAATGAAAATTCTTCATTTGTATGCCACCATTCACCCACCCTCAAGGGAATTTTCATTAATGCCCATCACTTTGATCACTTCCATTTGTAGTTTTCACCGTCAACATTACCATCACCTAGTTATTTTATGGGGCATTTATCTCCTTGTTTCCCATTTATATCCCCATTTTGTGTCCCCCATGTGGGATTATGATTGGATATTGTGCCTATCAACACTGGTTAGATATATTGTATTCTCCTTTTGGTACTACATATCGTATCCTTTCCTCCTGTCACTCCCTTCAGAAATACTAGGAGGGCCTTGTGCTTTTATAGTACTTAGTTCAATTTTTGGCAGCATATGTCTATTGCACTTGTTTAGAGAATCTGTAATGAGTCACCTTTGTGTCCCATGGATTTTGTTCAGCTCCACATTGAGTCCTATTAAAACTTGTTAACACCTCCATGAGTCGTACCCATCCCATGTTTCCAAGCTTTGACCTCCAATTGTCCTCATGGTTTACTAATATGTCCTTGGAAACCCCTTTTCCCATTAACTGACCATTCCCCATGGAATGCTTTTAGTCGCTTCGTGGTCAACCTTGCAATTATTCTCTAAACAAAGGACGTCTTCAGTCCACTTCTCATTTCCTTCCCATCCACCTTTGGTGTCATTCTCTATTAGTCACACCTTACTTTCTACCTTGTGTTGGATTCAAGGATTCATCACTGCCTTGGTTTCATCAAGCCTTCCCCTATCAAATTCAACACTTGTATTCTAAGGGTCTAGTTTAGAGGATAGTGTACCTTGGACTCATCTCCATTATTTGTGGGTTCCTTGAACCAAGCACAACGAGTCATCAATGCTCTTTAACTTGGTTGATTCTCATGTGCTCAACTTCATCTCATCATCTCCCACTTGAGAATCAGACACTTGATGGTTCAATGATCCGGTTGATCATACCAGTTCCTTGAACATGTGTAAGATGCATCAAACCTCAAGAGGGGGTTTCTCCTCAAGTAGTCCCTTGCATGTTCTGGCATCATTATTTCAGTATAGAGATATAACTCCATTTGTTTTACTTTGAATATTGGACCTAATGAATCCCTTTCATTCTTGGGTGTCGATGGAATTCCCCTTATTAACATCAACACCTTCATTCTAAGGGTTATTCATATGTACCCTAGTACCTATCCACCTCCTTGTTGGGTCACCTTGGACCAAGTTAAGAGAGTGATCATCAGGAAAAACTTTAGGGGATAAATTTCTCCCATGGGCTAATTTTCCATGCTTTTTCCCAAAAAAATATTTGCTAATTTCCATTTTTTCTAAAAATGATTTTACCCAAATTCTATAAGATAAAATCATTTAACCTTAAAATTTTCCAAAATTTTATAAAAAACTATATAAAATCCTTAGAAATTTTAATATTTTTACAAAAATATTGTCAAACATCTTACAGTTTGCATATTAAGGACTAATAAGAATTGCCAAGGTTTATACACTTTAAGATAAATTCCCATCCTTAAAATTTTCCCTAGTCATCATTACTCTCAGACTTGGTAGGGTCTCAAGTGATCGACTTCAACTCATCACCACACTATTGAGATTCATACTTATATCCATGATCCAACCTCAAATGTAGTTCTTGAGATTTGATTGGCTCGATTTGGTTGTTCTCGTAGCCCTCAATTTGAATTTCCCTTTAGTTAGCTCATTTGAGATCTTTAGTGCCCCATTCATATTCAGTAGGGCTTCTCAGGTTGTTTCCACCTCCCTTCACCCCGAGTGGGAGCATTGGTTCCTATGTACCTAGCTCAACAATAGTTAAGATCTAGACATGGTCCTTTGACCCAGACATATGTATATGGGACTATTTATCTCATTATAGTGTACGATGGAACTATTTTGCTAGCACCTTATTGTATTTGTGACCTCATGATGTCTCACCAGTTTAGCCTATTTATGACAAGGCACACCATTGTAATCATTACCATGAGTTATCGCAACGAGTATGGGTATGACTACCTCATCCCTATTGAGATCGTGTAACTCAACACCTTGTAACTTCCTTGTTGATAGGTGGTATTTGTAAATGTGTTGAACCTACACATAATATATCTAGCTAAACAATAATACACACATTCGCAAAGAGAATTGGAGAAAGAAGAAGAAGGAGAGAAAGAATGAAAGAATTCTCATTAACCATTGTGAAAAATGAATAGTTTACACATGATATAATTTGTATAGCTCCATGAGTTCGCATTGGAGGTGAACCAATGCAACATAGTGGTGGTATAGAGTGATCTCGATACACACCAGTAGTTACAGGAGTGAACTGCCACCTATTCTAGTCTCTCAGGTAGTTACGGGAGTGAATTGCCACTTAGTTGAGTTAACTAGTCAACTATTCAGTTAACTAAATGAATAGAGAGTAATGAGGAGTTAACTTAGGGAATCAAGGATAATGCATCACTCTGGTGATGATACCAAGGAAAGGTAGAACTATCATGGTGATGATCCAAATGTTGCATGGTGACAAAACCAATGCAACATCAAAACTCAACTCAACTAGTCAAACTAAAGTGTCAAATGAAAGAGAATATTATCCAGGTGGAATATTGTCTCCTAAAATATAGGAGACTGGATAATGAATAATTATGACAAATAAACAAGGAAAAACCTTAGGAAGAATAAATCCTAGGTGTGTGTGAAGTAACTGCAACACCCACCCTGAAAATCACTATGGTGAAAATAAAGAATGGGTCCCGACAACAAGGCCATGTTAGGTACCCAAATACAAAATATACACTGAAAATAAAGTCAGTAAAGAGGGAAAACCTCATGGGTAAAATCCCCCCCATCAAGGCAAAATGTATGTAAAAATAAGAACTACAGTTGCTAGGTAACCATGTCCTTCACTCCAAGATGACTTCGCAGAGAATGAAACTTCTGCTCAGTGAAGGTCTTGGTGAAGATGCCTATTGTATTTTCTACTGAAGGACAAAAATGTAAGTCAATGATCCCCTCGTGTAATAAAACCCATATGTAGTTCATGTGGATCTTGATGTGCTTCATTTGCTGCCTCTGAAATGGATCTCTGCAGAACTTCAGAGTGCTCTGGTTATCACACCAGATGATGATCAACTGATGAAACTGAATGTCCAACTCAGTGAGAAAATTTTGTAGCCACATAGCCTGAATGGTTATGTTAACTACCCCTCTATACTCTGCCTTGGTTGAAGATAGAGAAATGGAAGCTTGCTTCTTGCTCAACCAACAGATAGGACCAGAACCAAGACTAACTAAGTAAGAAGATGTGGACTTGTGATCAATGTTATTGCCAACCTAGTCGAAATCAGTAAACCCAATGAGATCTAATGTAAATTCTACTGCATAATGAATCCCAAAGGTGATGGTGCTCTATATGTATCGAAGGATATGCTTTGCAGCTTTCCAATGTAGCTCATACGGCTCCTGCATGAACCTGGAAACTATGCCAACTACATATGAGAGGTTTGGTCTGGAGTGTGTGAGATACAACAAGATCCCCACTAGCTGTCTATATAGTGTGCTATCAACCAGTGGAGTCTCCCCTCCATCCTCAAGTTTGAATCCTGATAGGAAAGGAGTAAGAGAAAACTTGCAGTCTTTCATGTGAAATATCTCAAGGAGATCTCGTGCATACTTGGCCTAAGACGGTTTCATGCCTGATGCATCCTGACTGATCTCGAGTCCAAGGAAGAAGTGTAGCGGACCCATGTCCATCATAAAAAACTATCATGTAGAATCCTCTTAACTGCAGCAATCACTGAAGTCTAGCACCCAGTGATCAACAAATCATCAACGTATAGAACTAAAATTAGAAGTGAGTCATCCATATTGATCATGTAGACATTTGGGTATGATTTACAATGTATAAATTTCTGTGACAGCAGGTAGGAGTCCATCTTGGCATACCATGCCCTCTGAGCCTTCTTGAGGCCATAAAGAGACTTCTTTAGTCGATAGACTGAATATGATTCCTACATAAATCCTTGGGTTTTATCCATATAGATCTCCTCAGAGAGATCACCGTGAAGAAATGCATTCTTCACGTCCATCTGATGGACTTCCCATCCCTTGGCTATCGCAATGGAAAGTGCCAATCATATGGAATCCATCTTTGCTACTGGAGAGAAGGTCTCATCATAGTCAATACCATGAACCTGTTGAAAGCCTTTGGCAACAAGCCTGGCTTTGTATTTGCTGATCTGTCCATTTGATGTGCTCTTGGTCCTGTAGACCCATCTGCATCTGACAAGTTTCCTCCTAGAAGAAAGGGAAACCAGATCCCAAGTCTGGTTCTCGAGGAGGGATTTGTACTCATCCTGCATGGTAGATTCCCAAAAGGGATTTCCAACAGCCTCTCAATAAGACTGTGGATATGAATACTGAACTAAGAAAGGATGCCTAGAGGGAAATGGTTCAGTGTAAGTGAGTGAAATAGGAGGCTCCTCGAAATCAGATCGATTCCTCCTAGTATCGGTTGGATCACCAATGATATCCCTGTAGCCTGAAGAGTAGTCTGTGCCCACTTGGGCCTCTGCTCTGGCTCTGCAACTACATCTTGATGCTCTGACTTTGCATCTGACTGTACTGACTCTAAATCTAAATCATTTGAGTCCTCTGAATCAAAACTCTCGTCTGAAGAAGAGTCGGCATGTGCATTCTCATCATCTCGGACAGGTGGAAGAGTGAAGGTGTCTGTATGTGGTTGTTGAGGTACATGTGAGACACTTTCCTCGAATTGGAAACTATGCTCAATGATGAACCAGTCTGAGGAAATATCAATAAGCCGATATCCCTTCACACTGTCGGGGTATTGAACAAAAATCCACTCAGTTCTCTATGGATCAAGTGCCTTCCTCTTTTCAGAGGGAATCTGGGCCCATGCACGTGAACCAAAAATGCGAAAGTGGGTCACTTCCGATTTGAGGCTGCTCCAAGCGTCATAGGGGGTGTTATCCTTGATAGATCTATGAGGAGATATATTTTGGATTTATGTTGCACAATTAAGTTCTTCGGCCCATATTCCTTGTGGTAGTGACTTTGCATGCAACATGCAAGATGCCATCTCCTTTAGAGATCTGTTTTTCCTCTCAACAACTCTGTTTTGTTGCAGAGTATAGGGAATTGTGTGCTGCAACTAGATCCCTGCCTCATGGAAAATATTATGGATCTCATGATTTACATACTCTCCCCCGTTATCAGTTCATAGGACTTTGATCTTCTTTTTGGACTATCTCAACCAAGGCTTTGAAATCTTTGAGGTATTGAAAAACCTCAGATTTTTTCCTGAGAAAGTAGATCCAAGTAAAATGTGAGAAATCATCAACAAAATGAGAACAAACCTCACTTTGTTGATGGATGGATGTGGAAAAGGACCCATAAGGTCACTGTGGATCAGATCTAAAGGTGCGGAAGCTTGCTGAGACTTTCCTTTGTTGAATTTATCTTGAGGGTGTTTTTCGAGAACACATCACTCACATACTCCCTTGGAGAAATGGATGTCTAGTAGACCATCAAATAATCTGTGCTTGCTAAGCTGTTGCATGTATCTAAAATTCAAATTTCTAAACCTTTCGTTCCATATCCTACTACTTTCATCAACATGAGTAAGCAGTAAAGGAGAATCAGGTTCAATGAACTCAGAAAATGTATACAATCTAGACTGGTGATTTATCTCACTGGTTGCAACCCTGGAGTTGGTTTGCATGTCGTAGATGTCCACAGAATTTGGTGTGAAGATGAATTTATTTCTGGTGCTGAAATTCATCATCTGATAAATAGAGAGAAGGTTGACAGAAAGCTTGGGAACATGCATCACATTCTCGAAACTTTCGTTGGTGAGTTCAATCCTTCCTTTGCTAGTGACTTCGATAGAAGAGTTGTCCCCCATTAGAATGGGAGGACCTTTGCATGCATCCAAATAAGAATATACTTATTTTGAGGTAGCCATGAGATTTGATGTTCCTGAATCAATGATCCAAGCATCAGGAGAGGAGTTGATGGCAATCAAGGCATAACTAGAATTGCCTTTCTTGGAATTCGGATCTTCTGGCTCTATCTATTCAACCTCCTTCATGAAATATTCACAATATTATTTATTCCCAAATAGAACCTCCAATATGGTCCATAATTCATTTGGATTTGATTCTTGTGAGTCATCATATACTTGGTGTAGAATTTATGGAGAAATAGACAAGAAGATAAATCCTATGGACATATCTTGTCTATTGAGAAAGTCATTTTTCTCATCAGCAAAATCATGCTCTACTTCCATTGCCATGGTTATTCGGTATAAGCCTCCACTTTTGAGAAGAATTAGAATCTTTGGCTTCCACTCCAAATAGTTATGAGGCATGAGAAGTATTATCGGTGAGTAAAACATATATTCCATCTTTTCTGCGTTCTTCAATCTTTAGTACCTGGAAAAATAATTTGGTGTAGCTTTTGCTTAGCAGTCCATCGTCTCTGATACCATGTAAATATATTGAACCTGAACATAATAGGTCTATCTAAACAATAATACACACATTTGCAGAGAGAATTGGAGAAAGAATAATAAGGAGAGAAAGAATGAAAGAATTCTCATTAACTGTTGTGAAAAATGAATAGTTTACACATGATATACTTTGTATAGCTCAATGAGTTTGAAATGGAGGTGAAAAAATGTGCCATAGTGGTGGTCTAGAGTGATCTAGACACACACTAATAGTTAAGGGAGTGAATTTCCACCTATTCTAGTCTCTCAGGCAGTTATGGGAGTGAACTCCCACCTAGTTGAGTTAACTAGTCAACTAGTCTTCAGTTAATTGGTTGAACAGAGAGTAGTGAGGAGTTAACTCAGGGAGTCAAGGCTAATGCACCACTCTGGTGATGATACCAAGGCAAGGTTGAATTATCATGGTGATTATCCCAATGTTTCATGGTGACAAAACCAATGTAGCATCTAAACTCAACTCAACTAGTCAAACTGAAGTGTCAACTGAAAGAGAATATTCTCTAGGTGGAATATTCTCTCCTAAAATATAGGAGACTAGATAATGACTAATTATGACTAATAAAGAAGGAAAGACCTTAGGAAAAATAAATCCTAGGTGTGTGTGAAGTAACTCCAATAGTCTTCTTCGACCTCTTCCATGGGCGATTCTTCTTCCCACGACACTTCTCTCTCTCCTTGGCTATCTCATACCTTGATAAAAGAAAACTATAATTTATTTCAATCATACAATGTGCTCATAACCTCATACATTAGGGGGCATTTGTTATCACCCAAAAATTGATCACCTAGACCAAAATTCTAGGTGTACCTAAATGCACCATGCATAGTATGGGTATTATGTCTATAAACCCACTTTTAATACCATTTCTCATTATTATAACTTAAGGAACATTTTTCCTCAGGTTATTTTCACTTTATAAAGTCAAAAACACCCTTTTATGACTTTTCCCTCTCAAAATTATTTAAAAAATAAAAACAAAATAAAATAAAATCCAAATTTTGCTTATAAAACCAAGAGACCTCCCCCATTTCTCATGCATTCCATCCATTGTAGGTAAATGTTGTTGTATTTGTACCAAATATCGAGAACCCTGGTCTCTTGAGATAATTTCTAGAAGTAACCATTGTTACTTATTGTTATCACATATAGTTGTCAAGGGCAGTAGGTTGTCCAAGTTTGTGGCCTGCACAAGAAATGTCAAAGTGCGACACTTAGAGCGGTCTGATATGGACTCAAATCAAGCGAGTGAGAAAGTCTAGTTGGGCAAAGGATTTTTCATGTCAAAACTCAGAGATCGATGACAAATAATAAGCATGGGAATCGGGAGTTTGAAACGTTGTTGAAGTTATTTGTAAAAGATCTGAACCCACGAAACTCAAAATCAGTAGGAGTCAACTGATCCAACAGGACGTGTGGCACCAAATTCGAACCATGGAGAAGGTCATTTTGGGAAAGATGAAGTGAGGGATGTGCATATTTCCCGAGTCTCGAAATGTCGAAGGCCCGAAGTCCCAAAATGTCGATATTCATCTGGGCCATCTGATTCAAATGGGTGCATGGCACCTGATTCGAGAAATCATGATTTCGTGACTCTGAGGTTTTAGCATGTAGTACAACATAGATTCGTGAAACACGAAATCACGAAACACAAAATCACGAAGGGCCTGGGAATTGGGCCCATGGTCACAACCCACAGTCATATGGAAAGTGAGTTATAAAGAAGGGCATGCACCTATTGGGCGACTAACGATTAAGGATATTTGGGGAGATGATCGTGGCTGCCAAATTCAAAGTAAGTTCAACTGTCGATTTGGATGGGCAATTTCCCAGGTTTGAGTGTCAGGATATTTGGAATCAAGTGGAGTGAAGATTCTCGAAATGAGAAGTCCCAAAATTTCATGAAAGAAGTCCCAGGTCATGACCCGAGGTCACATGAAGCGACGGAGAGGAGTCACTCTAGAAGCTGAGGTCACCCATAATTTCAAAGAGGAAGAGCTACATGGTCTCAAGGCGTCGAGATTGACTTGAAGGAGTCATGAACGTCTCCTAGAACATTCATGGGTGTCAGGTTTCATCCCGATCCTGATGAAAGTAGTTAAGGGAAATGGGGGAGGTGGTTTAAACCTTGTTTCACTCTATAAATGGAAAGCATGGAAAAGATGTCCATGGAGGCAGACTGTCAGGACAAAGTTCCCTTGTCAACAAATTCTCCTGCAAATCCCATATTGGCCTGAGATCACGTCTGATAGAAGAATGCAAGTGCAGACTGGTAGGCGAGATGTAGACACAAAGCTTTTATTGTAGTAGCCAAGGCACACTCCTGGTGGTGGAAAGTTTTTCTGAGTATAAATACTTAGTTTTGATATTTTTTTATGGTCTATGGTTGAGCTACGCTCCCGTATTGTAAATCTTTGATGAAGCTCTGGTTCTTTGTTATGTAACGATATTTGAGACTTCTTGTTTAATGAAAGTAAGCTACTTTTTACACTCTTTTTTCATCTGATACTAAATGTTCATGATTGAAGGATTCACATGAATTGCTATGACTGTTTTGCAATGGAGGTTTGATTGCAGTGTTATTATATCATTTTTCAGTTTCCTGAAGCTTTGAGTTCAAGAGGATCTTTTTCTTAGAGATTTTCCTCCTTAGGCTGCTGAAAGACCTGATGTCCATAGAAAAACTCTACATTTCCTCACCAGTTCTTCCTCCTACTCACCCTTTACTACAACTTACTGATTGAAGTTAAATCAAGACCTCACTTGATCATGCATTGCCTGGTCCATATTTCTGAGTTAAAGTGATATGTTGAGTCTGCGCCCATTCAACCCCATTTAATTTATTCATCGTGACACACAAAATGATGGGCACTGGGCTTACCTCTGCCCCAATCCAGAGGTGACTTCTAGTGCTAACATTTCTGGTGCCATTGTCGGGGAATGAATTGAAGACATTTCCCTGGGATAGAATGACACAGAATCTTCTAATTCTAAAGGTGCATCAGATATGAGAACCATTGAAGATTGCAACTATGCACACAACAACTCCTTTGCTACGACTCCACTGTTTCAGTTGGCCTAGAGAGGATTATTTAAGAGAAGGAAATCTTTCTCATAAGGTTTTTTTCTTCTTACCCAGATTGAATTTTTTTTTGGGAGAACAATTATGACTAGATCTAGTCTTTGATGGTGAACAAAGACCAAACACTTTCAGGCTACACATCATTCACCTGGAAAATCCATGATTAAAGAACCTAATGGTGACTCCACTGGTTTGAAATGGACAAGATCTTAGCTCATAAGTTTTCTTTTTGTGATTTTTCAAAAATAGTTGGTTTCCCTAACCCACTACCTAGTAGAGATGAATGGGAAATTAGCCTTCCTAATTTTCAAGGAGAAGAGTGGGAAGTACCAGCTGAACATTTGCTGAAATTTCATGTTTTTATTCATCGACTTCATATGGTGCATGAATATGTTCAAATTAATATTTTCAATTATTCATTACAGGGGATTTGTCATGATTGGTGTCGATCTCTTCCTATTGCAAGCATCATCTCTTTGATAGGTTTTCATGCAGCTTTCAATTCATTTTGTAAAGATTATTTTTTAGCTGAGTATCTTTATGAAAACTGTTGTGATGAGTTTTCTTTGCTTTATAAAGATTCTTCTTATCACAAATACCGTATTTATGATGAAGTTGTTATTGTGGAAGAAATCATTTTCCATGAAGATCAGGAGGGGTTGAATGATATTCATTATGATAGAAATAATATAGAAACATCTGGCATCATATCATACGTCTCTGTTATTTTAAGCGTTCATGAATATCAACATGTCTCTTCTGAATATCCCAATGTCGAAGAGCAAGTGTATTCTGTAGAATATTTCTCTCCCGACTATACAACTGAGATAGATGAAAATCTAGCAACAAAAGATAGGGAATACTCCTCTATGTGTTTTCCTGGTTTTTCAGAGTCAAAGGCAGATTTTGTTTTCTTATTTTATAAAGTAGATCCAGAGGATAACTTGGTCCTCGAAACATACATTCTTGGCATCCCTACTTATGAAGAAGAAGTGATTTCAGATACTGTCCAAGAAAAAACAACTTGCGATGGATATCCCATCAAAGAGGATGAAGAGCAGAGCTCTCCCATGGTTGCTTTTTATTATGATTGTGAATATAATCCTTGGGAAATCCATGAAGGATAAAAGGAGGATCCAAATGAGTAGATATCACCTAGTACCATCAAGCGCATGTATGACAGCTTTGAATCAGACTCTGAGCTGGATATGAAGGATTTCCAAGAGAATGCAACAGAACCTTTTCCTTTATACATTGAAGGAAAACATTGTGTGGAAATCAGTCATCCTGAGCATGTAGAATACCAAGAGAAAATCTTTCCCATGGGTCATTTTTATGATGATTATGACTCTGACCCTTAGGAGAGCCATGAAAAGAAGAGGGAGCTCCAAATGGGTAGTTTATATCCTGCCCTGAGCTTGTGAGTGAGGAACCATCACCTGGAATCAGCCAGCCTGGATCAGTCATTCACTCACCTATGCTTGCCAGAGACATTTAGTCGTGTGTGAACAATTGTGGGACAGAGCATGTTTTCTGCCACCAACCCATTAAATTTTCTCACTCATTCTATGAGCCTGTAGGGGAATACATGGAGTTGATTTTACTCCATGATTTGAAACCTCCAAGTCTTATCCCACCATTGCCATCTGGAGGAAATCTGAAGGATGTAATTGTCCTGTTGTCACGTTTGCACCATCTGCTATCAATCACTGACATAGTAAAAGAGCTTCAAGTTAGGAAGTTACTTGAATGGCTATGGTGGAAGTTTTTTTTCACCTATCACTCTGTAAAAATCAATTAGTCTAGGAATGTACATAAATAAGCTCCTCCTGGAGCCCATGTATTTTTCTTTTGTTTTTAAAATAGTTTTCTTGTTGGCCTTTAATCCTCAACATGATGTTTTTTTAGCATGACTCCATAGCCCAATTCATAAGGTGATTGGAACTTCTTATTCTTGGCAACTCCTAGGGAGCATGTCATCCCCTGTGGAGCTAAATGTTATCACATATAGTTGTCAAGGGTAGCAGGTTGTCCAAGTTCATGGCTTGCACAAGAAACATCAAAGCACAACACTTAGAGTGGTCTGATATGGACTCAAATCAAACGAGCAAGCAAGTCTAGTTGGGAAAAAGGATTTTTCATGTCAAAACTTAGAGATCGAAGGTGAATAATAAGAACGAGAATCAGGAGTTTAGAATGTTGTTGAATTTATTTGTAAAAGATTCAAACCCCTGAAACCCAAAATCAACAGGAGTTGTTTGATCCAACAGGACACGTGGCACCAGATTCGAACCATGGAGAAGGTCATTTCGGGAAAGCTGAAGTGAGGGATGCGCAGATTTCCCGAGTCCTGAAATGTCGAAGGCCCGAAGTCCTAAAATGTCGATATTCATCTTGGTCGTCTGATTCAAAGGTGCGCATGGCACCTAATCCTAGAAATCACTATTTTGTGACTTGGAGGTTTTAACATGGAGTACAACATAGATTCGTGAAACATGAAGTCGCAAAGCACTTAGGAATTTAGCCCATTGTCACAACCCATAGTCATATGGAAAGTGAGTTATAAAGAAGGGCATGCACCTATTGGGTAGCTAACGATTAAGGTTATTTGGGGAGACGATCATGGCCGTCAAATTCAAAGTAAGTCCTATTGTCGATCTGGATGGGCCATTTTGCAGGTTTGAGCATCAGGATATTTGGAATCAAGTGGAGTGAAGATTCTTGAAATGCAAAGTCCAAAAATTTCATGAAAGAATTCCCAAGTCATGACCCGAGGTCACACGAAGCGATGGAGAGGAGTCACTCCAGAAGCCGAGGGCACCCATATTTTCACAGAGGAAGAGCTACGTGGTCTCAAGGCATCAGGATTGACTTGAAGGAGTAGTGAACGTCTTTTGTAACATTCATGGGTGTCAGGTTTCATCCTGATCCTAATGAAAGTAATTAAGGGAAATGGGAGAGGTGGTTGAAATCTCGTTTCACCCCATAAATGGAAAGCATGGAAAAGATGGTCGTGGAGGCAGATTGTCAGCCCAAAGTTCCCCTAGCAACGAATTCTCCTGTAAAGCCCATACTGGTCTGAGATTGCGTCTGACAGAAGAATGCAAGTGCAGACTGGTAGGAGAGATGCAGACACAAAGCTTTGATTGCAATAGCCAGGTCACACTCCTGGTGGTGGAAATTTGTTCTGAGAATAAGTACTCAATTTTGATATTTTGTTACGGTCGATGGTTGAGCTACGCTCCTGTATTGTAAAGATTTGATGAAGCTCTAGTTCTTTGTTATGTAACGAGTTTTGAGACTTCTTTTTTAATGAAAGTCAACTTCTTTTTCCACTCTTTTTGCATCTAATACTAAATGTTCATTATTTAAGGATTCACATGAATTCTTGTGATTGTGTTGCAATGGAGGTTTGATTGCAGTGTTGTTATAGCATTTTTTAGTTTCTTAAAGATTTGAGTTCAAGAGGAACTTGTTCTTGGATATTTTCCTCCTTAGGCTACTGAAATACCTGACACTATTACATATGACCAAATTTGCGACAGTTTTTCATTGATATTGCCACACTTATCCATCACAATTTCCATGAAAGCCGATATTTTTTTTCAACGGAATAATTTCGTCGCTATATCCACTATCCAGTTGTGCGTGGAAACATCGATGAAATTAGCTCTCCACGTGTCACCACCTTCAATATCGTTTAACCCTATGCATCGTCGCAATTATGACGATATTTCGTCGCAATAACAAAAAAGAAATGTGGCAATTATGACAAAACTTCGTCGCAATTGTGACGAAAACTTATGCCAAGCCAATAACTTATGATGCAGCTGTTGAATGTGCGATGAAATTTCGTCACAACTTGAGATGAAAATCCATGGTAATATCAACGAGTGAAATATCTCAAAACCAAATTTATGACGCACATGTTGTATATGTGACGAATATTCGTGGCAAATTGCGATGAAGTTTCGTCGCTATAGCGACAGTTGTGGTAAAATAGTAAAAAAAATTCGACGAATGTGTGTCGATATTGTGACGATAACTTTAGGTTTTAAAAAATAAAATTACATGAAATATGGTATTACCATATTACATTGTAATATGGCATTACTATTACATTGTAATATTGTAATAGTCTAATATATTGTAATATACATATCCCCTACAAATAATTAAGGCACTAATCAAGCAAATATTGTAAGCATGTGTTATCAAGTGAAGTTGGATTAGAAGTAAGGATACCAATATGACAATATACACAAAGAATAATTTGTAATACTACTTTCAAAAAAACACATGGATTGCATGAGTGAGTCATTATGCAATTTATATTACACAATACTATGACAACACTTATAATATTTATGGATGATATCTTAAGACCAGTTCTCGAACTTGTTTATTGTAGCCTCCTTGGATGATATTTTGACTTTTAGCAAGATTTGGGAAGATCATTTGAAACATTTGGAGATGATATTTTT
>SNQJ01S0144113.1:6751-24206 GCA_010110895.2 Picea sitchensis
TGAATGTGGAATGGTCTTTGGTAGTCCATATTTATATGATCGTAAGGCAGTCTTCTACAGGACAAAGAATCAATATCAATTAACCAAAGCAGGTCAAGATTATGTGGTTCATGCTCATCATGTAAAGACAAATAAAACACTTCAAATAATGGAACAATTAAAGAAGGCAGTTCAAGCAAGCAACAAAACAATAATTGTTTCAAATGAAGTAATCAATCTTAAGCAAGAACAGGAAATGATTGTTGAATGGAAAATAAATCACAGTTTGCCTCAAGATAAGCTCATTTTGTGCAAATATTACAAGTATATCATCTCATTTGTAGTCGTGTTTTTTATGCTATCATTAGTAATGTTGTCTGCATGGATGATAGTGGCTTCAGTAAAATGTGACAAGGGTCAAATGACTAACAATATGTTGTCAGTTGTCATGATTGTGTTACAGTTGATCCTGATAAGGTAGGTGCACAAGATAGAGTTTAGAGACAGAGGACAAGCTGAGTGGCCTATCCCGAGCTTGTTGATTGTTCAGTAACCTTTTGGGGATCAAAAGGTCCTTTCGTGGGGAGGTGTGATCTAGAATCGCATCTAGTAGGTTTCCCAAGTCTAGAAAAGGCTCAAAAATGAAAGTTCTCTCTTCCATTGCGACCATCTCGTCGCGATGATTCTGGCCATATATTTACTTTCTCAAACGGACGTTGTATGTGAAAGTTATCACACGCTGATCATTTTCCCAAACAGCTAAAAAGTCAACAAGACAACTGGAAAAAGTCAATGATGATGTTAGCATGATGTCATGTTGATGTCATCATGCTGACATCGGCAAAGTAACATGTGGCATCACAGGCAGCAGGGTGATTGGGCAGTGACATGGACCAATACAGTGTTGACAAGTGGCATCATTGAGGACCAATGAAAGGGTGCAATGTGGCCCAAACATGGGCTACCACATGGCACCCCATCACTAGTTTGAATGGAAAAATTATTTTGGAGCTCATGGGGTTCGACCCCATGACCTATTGGCAGAGAAAACGCTTTGAGAAATGACCAAATGCCAACGCACCACGTTATTTCTTATTTAATATAACCCACTATATATTATTTGAAGTGCATAGATGGTGGATGGGAGGCGGAAGGGGGTTGGGGCTAAGCCCCAACCCACGGACTTTCCATTTGATGCATGTAACCATTACTCTATGGGGTGCAGGCGCCATACACCTTCCACCATACACACACGGTTATACCACCCAGTCTCTGGTCTGGTTGTTATGCCATAGGATTGGTGCTATATACTTGGCGCTAAACTCTAAGAAGGGGCACACCATTAAGAAGTGGTTTTATGCATTTGCACCACGTGACGACAGACTTCGGAAAAGGGGCCAGCGTAAAGCCCTTTGGGCTGGCGCTTGGCCACATGTCTCTCCAGGTCATCGATTCAAGGGGGAGCGCGCTAGGTATGAGGGGCTTATCCCAAATATATATGCAAAGTGGATTTTAATTATATGGTTTTGGATTGTTAATTAAATTTTGGCCTGTTAATAGAGGATTTTGCCCATTATTGGGGGATATTGGGCCCTTTTTTAGGCCAACTTTTGGGAGGAAGTTGGGGGATGATAACCGAATTCAGATCTATATAAACCACGACTTCTTGAGGCCATGGAAAGATACTCAGAGAAAAATTATGCTGAAGGAAAGCCAAGCCAAAGCCATTTTTATGCAGGGAAGTTGTTGAGGAGTGCATCTTTGCGGGCCATTTCTGGGAGCTTCGGTCATCCATTTTGAGTATTGTTTCTTCTGTTGAGTTCTAGAGATCCGGGAGAACAAGAACATATCATTCTTGTAGCCTTATGGCACTATTGTGATGTACCTATTGATCTTTGAAAATAAATAAAGAAGCCTCCCCCACTAAGACAAAGGCCCGGAGACATAGGCAAGATTGTTGAACTTTTTTATCACTTCTCTTGTTATGGTTTGTTGTTCTTCATGCTTATGTTAAGATCTGTAAAAAAAATTATGGTCGTGATATATTCTCATATGTTCTTTCTCCTTCTTAAAGATTCTTAATTGGTTTATATATACATGCATAATAACTCAACCACATTCATTCAAAAGATCATTTTCGGATTACATCTAGCAGAGAAAAGTCAGTTGCCAAATTTATATGGATAGTAGCTAGAAAGCAGGGAAGCCCAAGCGGTGCGCTCCTTTCAATGTAATCCAGGTTGGTTGGCAAAAATAGTGAAGACAGTGACTATTGAATGTAGCTTTGAGCTCGATCGAAATTTAATGCAAAGGTCATGAAGCTTTGACGAAAATATTCTAATTGTAGCAGTTGGATGTATTGTTTCCTTTCTTTGTGTACGTACTTCCAGTATTCTTTTATTCATATCTATTTCTATCTAAATCGGAACGTAATTTCAAATCTAGGATTCGTCGCACAATGCTCTAGATTCGCACCATTTAAACAAACTGTTTTCCTCTAAGCTAACTCTAAATTCATCCCAAGCGGTGNACACAACGATTTTTATCTAAATATTTTTGCTTACTTAGCCTTTATCCTCTCAAGTTCGGTCACTAAGTCATTTTTTTCTATCGTTTTCTTAAACCGACTCCATAGCCCAAGGTCTTACTCTCTTTCTCCAATAGAACTAGAAATTATTGTTTAAAGGTGTTAAATCTAGCCGACAACTTAAAGCCATATCTTGTACAGAGAGGAAGTCTCCAGAGAGAGCCCTCTCCAGGTCCGAAAGGCTAGTTTCGAGGCCTCAAAGTTGGTTTGTAGGTTTTCGTTGTCATTTGTTTCTCAGCCAAACGAAGTTTACAGAGGGATAACACCATACATGGGATTCCTTCTAGGACGCCATTAAAGAAAAATACTACCTTGTTGGAAGATACGAGAACCAGTACACCAGATGGACCACCCTACGTCAAGAAAGGGACCAGATAGTACCAGACTTCACCGATATTTTTCATACCCTATGCGCCAAATTGGGTATCAAATATTTTGAGCGTCATCTAGTGCTCAAATACCGCAATTGTTTGCATAGATACATTCAAACAAAAATGGAGTTCATGGACATTGCCTCATTGGGCACGGCTTATAGATACGTTGTCAAGATCGAGCAGAAATGGAGAGATTTTCAATATGAAAACCCCTCACACTGAAGAAGGGCAAAGGCAACCCCAACCCACACAGCAAGGGACCAAGTCGAGATGGCCTCTGTCAAGACAATCCATCCAAGCCGCAACACATGAAGGGAAACAAGAAGATGAATAAGGACACATGAAAGTGGTGTGAGTACCATAAAATTCCTTGGGACAACATAGACAAATGTCACTCCAAGCAGTCCCTCTTGGTTGAGTTGAATGCTTCTGAGTCAGAGGTCGATTCTGATTCCAATTCAAATCCTGAAGGAGGAAAGAGGATTATCGATGTGAACCCAATTCCATGGCCGCTACCACCAAAGTTCGACCAAGTGAACTAGAATAACCAGAGGAAGGGGAATGCCTCTTTCACTTGCAGATGTCGATCAAGGGGGCTCTGATTCATTTCATTGTCGATAGTGGTAGTCAGAAGAACCTGATTTCAGCAGAGCTCGTCAAGCAGCTGGACCTGCCAACGACACCGCACCCGCAACCCTACACCATCGAATGGATTCATCAAGGAAGAGATCTATGTGTCAACCAACATTGTTGACTACCCTACGGCATCAAGCCTTTCAAAGATGAGGTACTTTGTGATATTTCTCCCCTTGAAGTTTGTGATGTTCTTTTAGGACAACCATATTTGTGTAAGCATCATGATGTGTATGATTCTAGACCCCGTAGTGTTATTATTACTTTGGGTAGACAATTTTACAGGATCCCAGAGGTGGAACCGCCTACTACTATTTCTTTAATCTCTGCTAAGAAATGCAGTAAGGTCATTTCATAGACCGGGAAGTTCATATTCTTTGTGATATGTGCTCACAATAATCAGAAGGTCACCGCCAAATTTGTGGCCACTACACAACGCCTCTCTTTTCACCAGAAGCAAGTGTAGAGATCGTGGAAGAATAAAGATACATCTTCGCCTCACCTACAGGGGTACTGACACACTGCCAAGTCAAGCATCCAATTGATCTGACCCCTGGCACACCTCTACCTAATGGACCAAACTATCGGCGCTCGCGGATGGAGAATGACAAAATCAGGCGTCAGATCCAAGACCTTCTTAAAAAGGGGAACATCAGACCCATCTCCTCCCCTTGTGGAATCCCGATTGTACTGGTGCAGAAGAAGGATGGGACTTGGTGGATCTGCATTGATTACAGAGACTTAAACAAAATCACATTCAGGAACCACTTCCCCATTCCCAAGATTGATGACCTTCTTGACCAAATCAAGGGGGGGAATTTCTTCAACAAGATTGACTGAAGTCTGGCTACCACCAGGTTCCCATCGAACCAACTGATGTCTGGAAGACAACCTTCAAGTCTAAATAAGGTCTTTACGAATGGCTAGTCATGCCCTTTGGCTTAACAAATGCAGTATCCACTTTCATGAGGTTGATGGATGATGTATTGAGACCCTTCACCAAATCCTTTGTGGTAGTATATTTGGATGGCATCCTCGTCTTCATAAAAATGTGGGAGGATCACATGCGGCATATTCAACAGGTTTTGAGCACTCTGCGGCAACACAAGATTTATGCCAACTTGGAAAAATGCTCTTTTGGAATGAACAGGGTCCAATACCTGGGATACATTATTGATGAGCATGGGGTACATTTTGATCTAGCTAAGATCCAATTCATATGTGACTAGCCATCCTCAACCACATTAACCGAGCTTCAGAGCTTCTTGGGACTAGCCAATTTCTACCAACGGTTCGAGTTGGGATTCTCCCATATTGCATGGGCCCTTAGCCAAGTGACCAAGGGTAGTAGTAGGGCCAATTTATTATGGGGGAAGGAGAAGAAATGAGCATTCAATGATCTAAAACATCGCTTGTGCTTAGCTCCTGTACTCTCCTTTCTCAATCTGTAACAACCATTCGAGATTGAGACTGATGCATCTGACTATGTTGTGGGCATAGTTCTCACTTAGCACGGGCATCCTGTGGCATACCATAGTGAGACACTCTCTAATATTGTCCGGAAATACCCCACCTATGACAAGGAAATGTATTCCATTGTACAAGCCTATTGTCAATGGAAACATTACATTCTGGTGAAAGAGACGACCATACACACTGATCACAAGCCTTTGTAATTCATACAGACACAGGGGAAATTTCAGAATGACCACCATCAGAAGTGGTCCACCTACCTTTAGAAGTTCCATCCCAACATCAAGTATAAGATAGGTATCTCCAATCGTGTCGTTGACTGCCTCAGTCGGCCTCCTGTGGCTACACTCACCACTATGTTCCATTCCTGTGGACATGAAGCATCTCAGTGGTCCCAATTTTATCAGCAAGATCCGAACTTCGCCATCATCTATCATCTCTTGGGTACAGGCACACCTGTCACTAATTTTCACATCCAGGATGGACTCTTATGCCACCTAGGCCATCTATGTGTTCCTACAAGCGAGCGTGCAAAGCTGATTTGGGAAGCCCACTATAGTCGGGTGGCAGAACATTTTGGCATGGAGAAAATTGTGGTCATTCTTCAAAAACATTTTTATTGGCCAAAAAATCGAGAGGATGTCAGCTAGTATATCAAATCTTGCACTGCATGTGCCATTTCCAATCCATCCATCAAGAAGAAAGGATTATACACCCCTCTTCCTATTCCCAAGAAACCTTGGGAATCCATATCAATGGATTACATGTCTGGCTTGTTGTCCACCAAGCAAGGAAATGATTGTGTGTTTGTGGTTGTTGATTAGTTTTTGAAGATGGTCATCCTCACTGCCTGTAAGAAGAATGTCACAATGGTAGATACTGCTAATCTCTTCTTTGAATGAGTGTGGGTCCACTTTGGGATACCACATACCATCATCTCGACTGAGACAGCAGGTTCCTCAACACCTTTTGGTCATGCCTTTGGTCTCTGTTGGACACCAAGCTCACAAAATCCACTGCTTTCCACCCCCAAATTGATGGCCAAATAGAGGTAGTCAATTGGATGATTGTGCACATCTTGCGCATGTACAATTATAAGCATCCACGTACATGGGACGAGAGTCTCCCATATTTCCAACACAGTTACAACAGAGCTCTCCATAGTTCCACCAGCCATAGCCCATTTCAGGTGGGTCTAGGATTCCAACCCTTGGGACCCATTGATGTTGCACTTCCTCTTGCCACCGCATAGACAGACTCTTCCCTTGATCAGTCTGCGATCGACAAAGCCACCAAATTCATTGAGCGGATTCAGCACATCCACCAACAGGTCCAGGAGATTTTTCAGAAATCCAATGCTAAGTACAAGCAGCGCCATGATCAACACAAGGTACCACACCAGTTTCAGGTTGGCGACAAATTCTGGTTACATCTGCAGAAGGAGTGTCTCATCGGGCCCCATGGGAATTTTTTCCCACTTCGTTATGGGCCTTACACTATCACCAAGGTTGTGGGTAGCAATGCTTTTGAGCTCAACACTCCACCCTTCCTTGGTCTGCATCCAGTCTTCAATGTGGACCTCCTTCAACCATATTTTTCACCATTATTAGACACCTCTGAGATCGCAAAACAGTTGACACCAACAGAGCTCAAACCTGGCTGCATGGAACAAGCATCCACTGATCAGATAGTGGACACATAGGTCAAGGGCACTCATCAAAAACGGATCCATCTTTATCGAGTTGTCAAGGCATGAAAACTCCTAACCAAGGAAAGTAGCTCACCCGGGGACAAATCCAGTAGAAGTTTCATCACCTGATGGGGGAACTCAACGCAATGGAGACCATTTCTTCCTGGGGGGGATTGATGTGGATATTGGTGGCCACCCACCTATTACAACTGGCTCCTCGTGTTCATTTTTGTTCAGCACGTTCTTCTGTATTGCTTTATAATTGTGAGTTCTACACTTTTGGGGTTGTCTAAAGCCCCACACATTCTCCAAGTGGATATGGTTGGCCTCTCGCCTAATCCAACTGGCTTATTTTGTATTCTAGTGTAGTGTGTCAGCACATCCTATTGTACTTCCAGGGATGTTTTGGGGCCCTCAAACATTATTTTTTTGGCTCGTCGTAGTTAGACTATAGACGGAGTCAAAGTATAATGGTGGAATGTGTATCTCTATGAAATACCTTTCCAATGGGCTATCACATGCTAAAATGGATGTCGTATGCAAAAGTTACAACCCTAGGAAGTTGAGGTACCAAATTACACCGACTTACCCATAGGGCCCACATGACTTTTGGTGTTTCACCTTCTAGGGTTAGGTTTTTGGATGTCTAGGGTTTTGGAATTCATGAGTAATATTAAAAGGGCCTTGGGAGCCTCATTGTAATCCATTATGCTCAGACAGATGCACGTAGAAGCCACATCTCTTCTCAGAGATAGCTACCACCATTCGAGCAAGTTTCAGTTCTGCAGTTTTATAGTTTCGGCCTATTTCATTATTTAATAGAAGATATTGTTCATTGGATATTTGTGTTATTCTTCCTATCTCTGTGTTTATTGTATTCAGTCTGTTAACTAGTTCATTCTGCTCCTAAATATGGATCATATCAGGAGGATTTGCAGAAGGGGGCCATACATTTGTTGAGGAGGTTTTGTATTTGGCTGGGTTGATTTTATTGTAAGAGATCTCTATATTTTCTTTCTCAATAATAATAAAATCAAAATCTATTGACTGGTTTTCCCTCCAGGGTTTTTCCAGGGACGAATTGTCCAAAAATTACTTGTGTACATGTGATGTGATAGTTGTTATCTTTTACTGTTAAGTACCTAGTTAATATTTTTTGTTATGTATTATTTATTTGTGAAGAAAACCTGGCATAATCAGTTAACAGAAAAATTAATTGATTTTAATGAACTAGGTTTGAAGAAAATTCACATGGTATCAGAGCATGACTGTTGAAGAAGAAGGATTACATCCATATCTGCAACACGAAAGATCATATCTGTGGCAAATAAGTTCATATATGCAACACAAAATTTTAGATCTGTAGCACAGAAGTTCAGATCTGCAGCAAATAAGTTCATATCTGCGGCACGGAATTTCAGATCTGCAACACAAAAGTCCAAATCTGCAGCAGATAATTTCATATCTGCAACAGAAAAATTTATATCTGCAACACAAAAGTTCAGATCTACAACATAGAAGTGTAGATTTGCAAAGGAAAACACATATATGCATTAGAGGAGTTTAGATCTACAAAACAGAAGGGTGTGTTGCAGCACAGAATCATTTTCAGAAATGGCCATGACCTTGAGAATGGAGGATATGCTTCAGGGTGCTCAAAACTTTGTCATCTGGAAGGAAAGGGTCACTATGGTTTTGGATGTCAATGATGTCCTTGACCATGTTGATGATAAGACTGCAGCTCCCACAAATGCGGCTGCATTGGTGACCTGGAAGAAGGGTGAGGCTAAATCCAAGAGCATACTCCTTGATGGGGTAAAGGATCACATAATCCCTCACCTCACAGGGAAAAATTTCGCTAAGGAAATGTGGGTTGTCGTGAATGACCTTTACCAGAGTAAAAATGAAAATAGGGTGATGGTGATTTGGGAAAGACTGAGAAGTACCAAGATGGCTAAGGGGGAGGTGTGGCTCACTACCTTACTCAACTTACATAGATTAGGGATGAGCTAGGTGCAGTAGGTGATAAAACTGAAGACTCTGAGTTGGTATGTGTGGCATTGAATGGATTTCCAAAGTCATGGGATGTGTTCATGCATGGAGTTGTAGCTCGGGAGAAAATCCCTAATTGGCAGTGATTATGGGATGATTTTGTTCAGGAGGAGATCAAACTTGGTCAGTCTAGCGGATCTTTATCTTCACCACAAATTGTTGATGAAGAAGGCTTGGCTCTTGCAAGCAAAGGAAAGGGAAAGCAAAAGAAAAAGAAGAGTGGAAAGAAGAACATTGACTTTTCAAAAGTCAAATGTTTCCAGTGCCATAAGATGGGACACTTTGCCTCACAGTGTCTAGAGAAGAAGAAGAAGAACCAACCGCATATTGTAGCTTCAGCAGCAGTGGATGAGTTTTCCAAAATCTTCGAGGAGGATGTTTTCTTCATATCTTGTATGTCTACTGCAGCAGTCTCAGATATGTGGTTTGTGGATAGTTGAGCATCTTGTCATATGACAGGGCACAAGGTGTTTTCACTAGGCTACAAGAGAGAGGCGTGAATCTGGTTATAGAACTCAGAGATTACAGGCACTACAAGGATAAAGGGGTTGGTACAGTTTTGTTTCAGAGGGAGTCGACTAAACCACTATGGTTTGTTGACGTACTATATGTTTTGGGGTTGAAAAAGAAGCTCATATCGGTCTCTACTCTTCAAGATAAAGGGTATGAGGTCAGCTTTCATAAGGGAAGGGTGTTCGACATGCCAGCAAGTTCAAGTGAGAAGATGGACAGGATGATTGGGGTTCGAGAAGATAAGGTGTACAACCTTCAGTTTCAACTAGGGAGAGCATTAGTCAGTACAAACAAAGACATGGGAGAGTTGTGGCACAGGAGAATGGCGTACATACACTTTGGTGCATTGGGGCACTTAAGACATGAAGTCACAGGGTTTCCTAAGTTCACAACATAGGGGCATGACCCTTGCAAGGGTTGTGCATTAGGAAAGTATGCACGGAGACCATTTCCACCGAGTGAGCACAGGTCCAAGGGTGTATTGGACTTGATACATTTTGATGTATGTAGTCCAATGAGTGTGGAGTCAATGAGTGGCTTCAAATAATTTTCTTTATTCATTGATGACTACTCCAGGAAAACCTAGATATACTTCTTGAAGGAAAAGGATGAAGTCTTCGACAGATTTTAGGAGTTCATAGCTCTGGTTGAGAACCAAACTAGCAGGAATATTTGGGTGTTGAGATCTGACAACGGGGGTGAGCACACCTCCAAGGAGTTTCTGGATTATTGTGCAGTAGTGGGGATCAAGAAGGAACTCATCGTTCCTTACAATCCTCAATAGAATGGAGTGGCCAAGAGAAATAATAGGACCATAGTCAGAGCAGTACATGCAATGATACATGATCAGGGTTTTCCATTGTTTTTATGGGTAGAGGCTAATCGTATGACTGTATATATTCAAAAAAGGAGTCCCCGCACAATTTTGGAGAAGTTGACACCTAAGGAGGTATTTACAGGTACCAAACCAAATGTGATTCATTTCCGCATCTGGGATAGCGTATGTTACTATCATGTCTCTTCAGAGAAGAGGACAAAGCTAGAAACCATAGCGAATAAGGGGTTGCTTGTTGGTTATAGTTTTTAATATTTAGTATTGTTATTAGGTTATTTCCAAATTACATGAGCATTCAATGCATTTCCAAAACAACAGCATAAAGAGGATCACTAAAAGAAACACAATCACAAGGTACGCAACATTTTATCTCAGGAAACCCTCATGGGGGAGAAAACCCAGCAAAAAATTCCTCAATAATAGATAGCCAATACAATGCCAAGACTAAGACCAAAACACCAAAGTTAAACCAATATTGAGCATGCGCCTCTCTTCTCCTTCCTCTCGCAATTGCAACTTCCTTCGAGATATGTGCACTAGATGAGTGAGAATGAGTGTGTTTAAGTGAGGCACCATCCTCACATATAAATACCAGTTCAGGAGGCGCTAGGGTTATGTCACTTCACTCAGTGGGGCCAAATTCTCCTAGAAGTGGTTAAAACCAATTTATAATTACTAGGGTTTGACTTTACAAATACCACTATACAAATGCAGTTTGACCAATCCACAAAATGGGATTTGATCGCATACACGACCCGACATGATCAATCTGTAAAAGGGGATTTGATCTATAAGATAATAACTCAAAATTAATTATAATATTCTTTGAAGTTACAATGTTTTAACAGTCCCCCTTAACGAGAAGGGTATTCTACTGACATGACCCAATACAACATCATCAAGAGAAGGAGAGGGAAGCATCATCATCAACATCTGGAACACTGAGTGGCACATCTACAAATCATTGGAATTTTTTTTCATCATCAATATCATCATCGTTTACAGCATGGAACTGGAGTAAAATCATCATCAGCAGCAGGAGCATGAAGTTGAAACATCAACATCAATAGCATGAAGCTAGAAAAACAACATCATCAATAACACGAGGCTGGAAAAACATCACCAACAGCACGAGGATGGAACAACAACATTAACATCATGAGGCTGGAACAACATCATCAACATGTGCCAACAGAATGAGGCAAGTGTATCAACAACAACATTTGTGGTACTCCAACAGACCGTCCTTACTGGACCTTCGAGATCTTCCCAGGAATCATAATATTCCCTAGGATATAAAATCTTAATAAGCTACCACATGGTACTCTGATAGACCATCCTTACCGGACCTTCAATATCTGTCCAGGAATCATAATAATCCCTTGGATATAAAATCCTAATGGAGCTACCACTACTGACCACAGTTGGCATATACATGCACAGGTACTCTAACATACCGTCCTTACTGGACCTTCGAGATGTCCCCAGGGATGATCAATCCCCTATGATATAAAATCCTAATGGAGCTACCCATTGTTGGTCAGGATACCATAGTATCATCAGAATCACTCCCCCTTTCGAGGGAGGTCCTTTCGAACTACACCAAGCTTGTCTTGGAAGTAATCAAACTTCACACGAGACATAGGCTTGGTCAACACATATGCAACATGTTCATCTTTGCCAACATATTGGAGCTTTATAGCTTCCCTCTCCACCATATCACGAATGTAGTGATACTGAATCTCTATGTGCTTCGAATTATCATGGAACATTGTGTTCTATGTCATATTTATACAAATCTGGTTATCACATATAATCACGGTGGCTTCCATCTCCAGATCGAATAGACTTGTCAACAACTTATGAAGCCATATGGATTCACAACTGGCGGAACATGTTGCAATGTACTTCGCTTATGTCGTCCTGAGAAAAATAATGGATTGCTTCATGATTTTCCATGAAGTCATGGCTTACCTCAAACTGAAACAACATCCTGAAATGCTCTTTCTGTCAGAAGCACTTCCAGTCCAATCTGAATTAGTATAACCACACAGTCTGAATTCATGATCTCCAGTATAGCAGAGACCATAATCCAACGTACCCTTAAGGTATCTCATCACATGCTTTGCAACTACAACGTGAACACGTTTGGGCTCCACCAGATACTGACTTAAGGTGTTCACAACAAAGCATATATCTGGCCTAGTATTTGTTAGATACATCAACGATCCAATAATCTGTCTGTATAGAGTAGCATCAACCAACTCTGACGAAGTATCAACCAGGAGCTTCAAATTCGTTTCCATGGGTGTGTTCATGGATTTACATTCTAACATGTCAAAATATCTTCAGTATTTCAACTGCGTACTTCCCTTCATTAAGGAAGATCTTCTTTGGGTTGTGCCAAACTTCAAGACCTAATAAATCATGCATAGTGCCTAGGTCTTTCATCTCAAACTCTGTAGTGAGCTTCTTCTTGCAATCTGTGATGAGATTTTATTCTCCTGTTAAGAATAAGTCATCCACATATAATAGAAATATAAATAGTTCATCATTCATAACCTTGAACTAAAGGTTAGGATCAACTTTACTTTTGGTAAAGCCCAAGCTCGCTAGGAAAGTATCAATTCTTCCATACCAAGCTCTAGGAGCTTGCTTCATCCTATACAGATATTTCTTCAACGTGCAGACATGAGTCTTTATTTCAACTTCAAACCCTTGTGGTTGTTCTATATACACTTCTTCTTCAATAACACCATTTAAAAATGTTTTTTTCACATCCATCTGTTGCAACTTCCAATTCATTTTGGTTGCAAAAGCTATGATGGTTCTAATAGAAGTGTATCTGGCTACAGGAGCAAATGTTTCTTCATAGTCAATACCTTCCTTCTGAGAAAATCCACGAGCCACAAATACTTCCTTATGCTTTTCAATACTTTCATCTGTTGCATGTTTTATTTTGTATATCCACTTGGAAGATACCACATCTTTGTTCTTTGGTCTGGGAACTACTTCCCATACATCATTCTTTATAATGGAATGGTATTCTTCTGTCATGGCATCCATCCATTCTTTCTTCTGAATGGCTTCTTCAAAGCAAGTAGGTTCATTTTCTACGAGATCACACATCAAGGCCATATAGCTGGAGAATGGCTTAGATTTCTTGCTTTGTCTCATGGTTCCTTCTGGGGCACCATACTTCTCTGCATCTTGAATAAGTTCTCTTGCCCAAGCTGGCTTTCTCTTGTGAGATATCGTCATACGGGGAGGTTCTTGAGATTCTATCATATCATGATCTTCTGGAATCTCATCATCAAGGGTAACTGTAACTTCCTTCATGGATTTTGCAACTCTGGGAGCTACAGGTTCTTCTTTATATACTTCTTCAAGTTGGCATTTCCTTGATCGTGAATCATAGTCTTTACTGCTTCCATAAATGTTTTATTCTTTCTTTCTGCTACACCATTTTGTTGAGGATTATAAGGAGTGTTGAGCTCCCTCTTAATCTCGGCATCTCTACAAAATCTTATGAATTCATTTGAAGTGTACTCTCCTCCATTGTTTGACCTGAGTATCTTGATTTTCCTTTCAGAGAGGTTTTCTACCAAGGCTTTGAATTCCTTGAACTTTACAAGTACTTCGTCTTTTGATTTCAAGAAATAAACCCAAGTCTTACGAGAGTAATCATCAATAAAGGATACATAGTATATATACCCTCTTAGAGAGGCTGATGGCATTGGACCGCATACCTCTGAGTGGACAAGATCAAAAATTCATTTTTCTTTACTATTGCTCTTTGGGAAAGGATTCTTTATGTTCTTTCCTTGTGCACATCCCTTGCATACACTTTCATGATCAACAGGATTTAATTATGGTAAACCTATAACTACCTTGCTTACATATGGTAAGGCTTTGTAGTTGATGTGAGCTAGTCTTCTATGCCAAAGTTCACAAGGACTTTTAGTAGAGTGCTTCAAGGCTACATCTAAGTGACCTTTTAACTTGTACAACCCACCTTCTTTTGTTCCAATAACAAATGCATATTATATAGTTTTTCCTTTAGTCCACATAAGAACTTCACCATCCATGAATGCAACCCTGAAACCTTTCTTATCTAGGGCTGAAATAGAAAGTAAGTTATTTGTCAAACCTGGCACAAAAAGTGCATCCTTAATTCTCATTGGAGTTCTTGAATCAAGTTTGTAGGTGGATTCTCCCATTCCTTTGATAGGGTATTCATAATCATCTCCAAGTGAAACTTTCTGGGGAAGTCCTTTCTATAAGGCTACAGAGAATATCTTTCTGACCTGTCATGTGCTTAGATGCACCACTATCTATGAGCCATGTGTCACAGATCCTGAGAGGGCGGAAAACAAAACATAATCTTGAATCTCTTCTTTAGTTAACTTCTTGGGTGGCTCATCATCTTCAGTTGCATGGATATGATGTCTTTTTTTATTTCTCCTCTTGTATTCTTCCCTTCTGGTAGGACAGTTCTTAGCAATGTGTCCCATCTTATCACAATGATAACATTGATAGGCGGAGAAATATTTTCCCTTTTTTTGACCCTTATGATATTTTTGGAATCTCTTTGGAGAGTAAGAATCTTTATGAAAGTGGGTCTCCTTTTGAAAATGAGACTTTTTCTTTCCACCCTTAGCATGAGCAGCGAGGGCTTGGTCTTCATCTCTTAATAGGATGGCTTCTCTGTTGGCCACTCTTTCTTCTTCTTGAACACATTCTTCCTATAAACTGTCAAATTGGAGTTTCTCTTTTCTTTCACAAATAGTTTGGATGAAGGCATCCCAAGGTCTTGTGAGACCATTTAGAGTTGTCATCATGGTTTCATCTTCATCTAAGTTTTCTCCAGTCGCCTCTAATTGTTCCTTGAATTGAGAAACCCTAGAGAAATAGTCTTGAATTGTTTCTCCTTTTTGCATCTTTGTATTCTTGAGTTGAGTTATCAAGTTCATCTTCTGGTTGATGTTATTTTATTCATACATTCTGGTTAGGGCATCAAACATATCTTTTGGAGTATTCTTAGAAAACACTTGAGGAATCAAGTGGTCTTTAATGGAATCTAAAATTATTCTTTTGGCCCTAATTATATCTTTCTTGTACTTCTCTTTGGCTTCATCTTCTTCAAGTTACAGTATATTTTCTTTTATGAATTTTGCAAGGTTGTTCTCTTAATGAATGAGTCTAATTTTGTACTTCCAGGAACATAAATTTTCCACACCTTCTAGCTTGTCAACAAGCTTGGTGCTTGCAGACATCTTGATCTGGAGCTAAGAAAATGACCAGAAAATGAAAGTGCTCAGAAAATGAATCTGAACTTACCAGGAGATGCACTGGGTTGAGGCGAGTTTGTTGGAGCTGACGAAGTAAACCACCAGATTGACTTGGGTACATGGAATTTATGACACAACTTATAGATGCATAGCCTTCCACTTATGAGCAGGTTGTATAGCATGGATTTTGGTAGGAGGCTATGATGGATGAATATGCCTCCATTATGAAGAATGATGTATGGAAAGTGGTGCCTAGGCCAAAAGGAAAGAAGGTGGTCGGATCCAAGTGGATCTACAAGGTCAAGCATGCAACAGATGGAAGCGTGGAAAAGTACAAAGGTCGCTTCGTGGCCAAGGGGTTTTCACAGCGAGAGGGAGTTGACTATGAGGATACTTTCTCCCGGGTGGCCAGGTATTCCTCTATCTGAGCAGTCATATCGTTAGCAGTAGAAAAGGGCTGGCGCGTTCACCAGATGAATGTGAAGATCGCTTTCCTTAACAGAGTTGTTGAGGAAGAGGTATATATTGAGAAACTAGAGGGATTTGAGGTAGGCAGCAGAGAGACACATGTGTGTAGACTGAGGAGAGCCTTGTATGGGATCAAGCAGGCACCTTGGGCATGGTACTTGAGGATAGACAACTACTTGAGAGAGATGGGTTTCCAGCAGAGAAAGGATGATCTGAACCTGTATTTTCTTGCAGGGATGTGCCTCTCATATTGGTGTCATATGTAGATGACCTATTTCTGACAGGAGATGAGCAGTTGATAGCAGACTGCCAAGCCAATATTGCAGTTAAGTTTGAGATGAAAGACCTTGGGTTGATGCACTACTTCCTTGGTTTGGAGGTTTAACAAACATATGGGAGCTTCTTCCTAGGACAGAGGAAGTATGTTGTAGATATCTCACGCAGGTTCAGGCTGACAGATAGTAGGCCCATGTCCATGCCTCTAGTCATAAACTGGAGGAAGATTGATGCATCAGATTCAAAGACAGTAGACCCCACTGTCTATCGCCAGTTGATTGAATGGCTCATGTATCTGGTCAATACTCGGCTAGATATAAGATTTGTAGTAAACTATTTGAGTCAATTCATGGTGGACCCTCGAAGAGTTCCTTGGATAGTTTTGAAACATGTGCTTCACTATTTCATAGGTACAGTGGAGTATGGGTTGTTATATGAGTGTAGTTGTTACAAAGAAATCCCCCTGTGGACAAGTGGATTCTCTCTTGGGCTCTAGACTCCTAAGATCAAGACAGAAAGGGTGCTAACGTTGGTCACTGACATCCTTTTAAATCTAGCTAAACTAATGTATAGAGAAGAAGAAGAAAGGTGTGCATTTTTAATGTTGTTCATCCTCGCACAGTCCGAGTTGAGATTTGATCCCCAAGCTCCTCAATAAATCCTGCAAACCAAACAAAGACAGAACAAACTTCCTATTCTACTAAGATTAGCTTGAAACTAGATCTATCTAATAGAGACAAGTTCATGTAGAATAAACACAACCTTGAAAGAAACAGGCCAAGTGCATATGTATATTAATGAGAACAATAGAGAATACTTACAGACCTTTGATGAAGGTGCAACAACCTCTTCCATCTCTCATTGTCCAATCCTTTGCTCAAATAATCCACACAAAATGATGATGTTTCAATGATAAATCTCCCTTAAGAGATCATAAGTTTGATGCCTTCAATGTCTCCTCTATCTCATTTCCTCCATGGAAAGCCCTCATTATATAGGATTTGGAGGCTTAACCACCATGGAGAGGATCTCTCATCAGATCCACTAAGAAATGGATCTCTAAGATATTTAGGGAGAAAATATCTCTAAAGGATTTGGGGAGGAAATATCTCTCAAGGATTTTGGGGAGGAAATATCTCTCAATGATTTTAAGGAGGAAATATTTCAACCATCCATGAGATCCTCCACCTTCCCTAAAAAATAGGAAACCAAATGTGAGGTGGATTCTCACACTTAATTACTTTCTTTTTCATGAATATTAATAATAATTCATGTGCACTTGAT
>SNQJ01S0144114.1:11715-24330 GCA_010110895.2 Picea sitchensis
GGAAGGATAGATCCTTGACTCCAAATTGGTTTTGTAGTTACCTCTACCCATTTCTTCTTTGACCTGAGAAATTACAGAGTGCTAACATAGTGGCGACCATACTGGGGAACCTTCCTTGGAAATCATATCAAGTTCTAGATATGATTACTGATGGTGGACAATGACCAGACACAAGAAGGCTAAATCAGCCACCTGGCGACTCCAATCAGCTCCAAATCAATTCCAATTCAAAGACTCCACTAGAGGAAGGACGTGAAACATGACCAAGCCATCTGAAAAGATCAGGTATTTAAGATGGAAGTTTATCTAAGATACGATAGGTTTTATTTTTAATTATTTCTTCCCTTCCCATGATTGCTATCTAGATCATACTGCCAAAATTTATGAATAACATTTTCAACATAATGAGCCTCAAGAGGTTAAGCCTAGTGTTACAATCCATGTACATACTGCTACACCTGTAAAAATCCGAGATATATACAAGCCTCTTGTCTTACCTCCCATACTCCATGATTTCCCTGTCAATTACTTCCAATATCTTCCCAGATTTGAAAGAGAATATGGCTACATCATTGCTGAAAAACACATTCAAGGTTTTGAAAATTATCTTGACCTTTTTGAGGTGGAAAAAAGTGATGTTAGTATTAGGATTTTTTATTTATCTTTGCAAAATAGAGCTAAGAAATGGTAAAAATATCTCCCAACTACAAGCATCAATGACCTCAATCTGTTTGTGAAAGTTTTCTTGGATCAATGGGTGATCAAGAGGAATCCCTTCCTCATTTTGGAAGAATATTATCACTTGAAAAGTCATCCAGGATAAATAGTGCGACAATTTTCATCCAGATTCAATCAAGTTTACAATTCCATGCCTGATGATATAAGGCCACCTGCTGGTTTAGCTCTCTTACACTACCTAGATGCCTTTGATCTAGAGATGGCATTTCAGTTGAGGGAAAGAAACACCACAACACTCAAAGAAATGAAATATAGTGAAATAGGTGTGGAATCCCATTTGTTGATCAAAAGGTCAAAGTTGGAGGCAGAAGATATAAAGAACAAAGAAAAGGAGCATGTGACATCCTCAGAGGAGAAGCTAGACATTCTGGCAAGCACCATGAAATAAATTTTGCACAGGATCAACATAAGAGATAAACTTGATGTTCAAAGACATCATGTTCCATTGATTACAGAGAAAGAAAAGGTCATTGTTCCCAAACACTTTTCATCTTACCCTTGGCATCATGGATTGGAAAATGATTGTTTCATGTATTCAATTCACAATCTGGTCAAAGATGAGACTCAAACTCAACTTTCAGAGGAATAACCAGCTGATATGAAGTGCATGTTTGATGACTTTTCTTTCATGGATGATCTACCCAAGTATGATAACTATGATGAGGATTACACCAAGGTGAATTCTTCAAAACCATCAGCAACATATTGTTGGGAGGAAGAAGATTAGTTGCAATTCAAACATGACACTCATCCTATGCATAGCAATTATGATAGCAATGAGAAAAATGCAGAAAATCTCAGAGTAAGTGGAAAGAATTTACCCTTATGTTTCTCTTCATTTCAAATTCTGAGAGAAGATTATAAACAAGTTGTCGATAGTAAAGATAAAGAATGTTTTGATCACTCAGTTGAAGATATCATCGATGATATGGAAGTTGTTATAGACCCAGAATTGCAACCCTTGAGCTACATTGATTTTCAAATTCCAAATGAAAGCTTAGAGCCTGAGACATAATATGAATTAATGAATTATAACTCTATACAATTAACCTTCAATTCATTTCATTTTTTGAAGAAATTTTTTAATCATGTTATGGATGATAAACACACAAAAAATTAGGAATTTGTATTCGAACCAATAAAATAGTCATCTCAGTCCATGCAAGATCCAATATTTGATGTGTTGGATGACTTGTGTTGTCAAATTCATGGTTCATTCGCCAGTTATGAGCTTAAAAACAGCTATGATCAAGACACGATTAGGAAATCAATTGCATGTCCTGGTTTAGCAAGAGTCTCATTTCAAAGTTCAGCAGAAAATTTGCATCCATATCAGGAATTGTATAACGATGTAAAAAGAATATGTGTCATACCCAATTATGGCCATAAATTTGTTCAAATTCAAGAAATAGGTTGTGTCTTTCCTAATCCCATAGCAGACTACATGGAATATTTTTTCAGCATAAAGGATCAATCATGTTTTCTGCAGTGTCCATTACACTTTGCAGTTTTGATTCTGTGGGAAAAGGTCAAGTTTTCCTTTTGATTGTGCTAACAAGCAGCCAAGCAATCCACTTGTTTTAACAACTACTTGGCTGGCTTCATTGGCATTTTTGTATTATTTGATTTAGCACAATTTTCAGAGGTATAGGGTAGGTAGCAATGTGCAAATAAGCTCAACTCTTTGAGCATCCCTTTCAATGATTTTTCAATATCAATTTCAAAATTCCAGTCTTCAGTTTGATTTGTTTTCAGTTGAAAGATCAGAACAGGTACAGGTTGCAGAATAAAGTTTTTGGATAAGCCCAATGGATAAAGAACTAGTCTGCATGTTCAATAATTCTATAGTTCTTGTCACCTCTCGAAAGTGGAGCCTATGTTGGGGCCCTATAATCATAGGTGACTTGATTCTCCAGCTACCTATTTGGCATTGCTCTCATCATGAAGACATCTGGTTTGCTGGGCTCAGTTGATTTCACTTCTTCCTCCATCAATTCCGCCCGACCCTTCATCACCCTACTGCATCCTTCTTTCCCTCACCCTCCATTTTTTCACCCCCCTGCTAATTTCATCCTTAAATGAAATGATGTTAGGTAACCAAGGTAACTCAAAGAAATGAAAGATAGTGAAATAAGTGTGGAATCCCATTTGTTGATCAAAAGGTCAAAGTTGGAGGCAAAAGATAGAAATAACAAATAAAAGGAGCATCTAACATCCTCAGAGGTGAAGCTAGACATTCTGGCAAGCACCGTGAAATAAATGTTGCACAGGATCAACATAAGAGATAAACTTGATGGTCAAAGACATCATGTTCCATTGATTACAGAGAAAGAAAAGGTCATTGTTCCCAAACACTTTGAAGCTCACCCTTGGCATCATGGATTGGANATTGTTTCATGTATTCAATTCACAATCTGGTCAAATATGAGACTCAAACTCAACTTTCAGAGGAACAACCAGTTGATATGAAGTGCATGTTTGATGACTTTTCTTTCATGGATGATCTACCCAAGTATGATAACTATGATGAGGATTACACCAAGGTGAATTATTCAAAACCATCAACAACATATTGTTGGGAGGAAGAAGATCAGTTGCAATTCAAACATGACAGTCAACCTGTGCATAGCAATTATGATAGCAATGAGCAAAATGCAGAAAATTTCAGAGTAAGTGGAAAGACGTTACCCTTATGTTTCTCTTCATTTCAAATTCTGAGAGAAAATTATAAACAAGTTGTCGATAGTAAATATGAAGAATGTTTTGATCACTCAGTTGAAGATGTCATTGATGATATGGAAGTTGTTCTAGACCCAGAATTGCAGCCCTTGAGCTACATTGATTTTCAAATTCCAAATGAAAGCTTAGAGCCTGAGACATAATATGAATTAATGCATTATAACTCTATATCATTAACCTTCAATTCATTTCATTTTTTGAATAAAATTTTTAATCATGTTATGGATGATAAACACACAAAAAATTAGGAATTTGTATTTGAACCAATAAAACAGTCATCTCAGTCCATGCAATATCCAATAGTTGATGTGTTGGATGACTTGTGTTGTCAAATTCATGGTTCATTTGCCAGTTATGAGCTTAAAAATAGCTATGATCAAGACACGATTAGGAAATCAGTTACATGTCTTGGTTTAGCAAGAGTCTCATTTCAAAGTTCAATAGAAAATTTGCATCCATATCAGGAATTGTATAACGATGTAAAAAGAATATGTGTCATACCCAATTATGACCATAAGTTTGTTGAAAGTCAAGAACTAGGTCGTGTCTTTCCTGATCCCATAGCAAACTACATGGAAGATTTTTTCAGCATAAAGGATCAATCCTATTTTTAGCAGTGGCCATTACACTTTGTAGTTTTTATTCTATGGGAAAAAGGTCAAGTTGTCCTTTTGATTGTGCTAACAAGAAGCCAAGCAATCCACTTGTTTCAGCAACTACTTGGATAGCTTCATTGGCATTTTTGTATTATTTGATTCAGCACGATTTTCATCAGTATAGGGTAGGTAGCAATGTGCAAATAAGCTTAACTCTTTGAGCATCCCTTTCAATGATTTTTCAATCTCAATTTCAAAATTCCAGTCTTCAGTTTGATTTGTTTTCAATTGAAAGATCAGAACAGGTACAGGTTGCAGAATAAAGTTTTGGGATAAGCCTAATGGATAAAGCACTAGTCTGCATGTTCAATAATTCTATAGTTCTTGTCACCTCTCGAAAGTGGAGCCTATGTTGGGGTCCTATAATCATAGGTGACTTGATTCTCCAACTACCTATTTCGCATTGCTCTCGTGATGAAGACATCTAGTTTGTTGGGCTCGGTTGATTTCACTTCTTCCTCCATCAATTTCACCCGACCCTTCATCACCCTGCTACATCCTTCTTTCCCTCACCCTCCATTCTTTCACCCCTCTGCTAATTTCATCCCTACATGAAATGATGTTAGGTAACTAGGGTTAAATTTACAAAAATAACTAGTTTAATAAGTCATTAGATAACATAAGATAATTAACAATAAATAATTAATTAGGTTAAATTAATAAGTGTTAATAATTAGTAATTAGTTTAGGCTAATAATTAATTTTAAATAAATAATTGATAAACAAAAACATTATAAAAGTTTAATAATTAAAAAACATTTCAAAATCAAATTATAATAACGTAATAAAAGTTATAAAATAAAAATCAATTAAAAATAAAATTAAAACATTAATTAAAATAAAACACTTTAAAAAGTTAAAACAATAAACAAAGTTTAAAAAACAATATAAAATACATATAATAAATAAAACATATATATAATAAAATTACATAAAGCAAAAACAAAAACAAAAAACATGTAAAAAATTAATAAAACAAAAGTTAAATAAAAATAAAACAAATAAAATTAAAATGAAAACACGTAAAAAAACAAAACAAATAATAAAAACAAAATAAAATCAAAAATCAATTAAATAATAATTCAAATCAATTCCCCTCCCGTACTTCACACATCCCAAAAAATTAATCAACACCCATAATCTTATCATACCCCCCTCCCCGGTCCATCCTAACTTTAACGAGGGGGGGCGTCCGGGAAAGTGGTTTTCCAGAGGACACTTATCACCATCAGGTGAAATCGGACCCCCTGCCCCTAATACCACTTACCACTCTAGGGGGGTTCCAAAAACCACTCTCCCTCCTTCAAAACTGTTTTTCCCAAAAATCAAAACCATTTTTTCCGAGCTTGACCACTTTTTTTCCGAGAGAAATTTCGGACAAACCAGGAGGAATTTTGAAATATTGAGAGATTTTTTTCTCCACAATGGGTTGAAGAACAATAAAATCTCTGATTTTTTTCACAGGTGTCAGGAATTGGGAGAATCGAAGCCATCTCTGAGCACCATTTTTTAGGTTCCAATTTTCCTGATTTTGTCATGTTTTTACGGTAGTTGTTTTGGAGAGATGGAGATGAATTTGGAAAAACCAAAAGAGGTTTTTTCTCAGGACAAAATCATATACAACAACCTCTTTAATTTGTTGCAAAACTATCATATGTTTGGAGATACAAGCATCTGATTTGACCTCTATTTTCAGTAGTTCGACCCATCTTTCATGGCAGACAGTTCAAAATTTTCAGGGATTTGTTTCTATTTTTGGCCAGGTTGTTGATTTCGACCTCCTGATCTTGTGGGAGAGTTTGTTCTATATATATTTTTAATTCAAATGTAAAGAGTTGATCAGTTGGAACCCGTTGAGGAAAAATTGCTCGTTATTGTAATTAGCTCACAGAGCCACAGTCTATCAAATGTAGTAATACAACTATAACAGTTACAGGATTATTTTTTCACTCATGTTGGTGAAGTGTTTCTCACTATAATTATGTTTTCTTTATTTTCATATGTGTTTATTTTCTTTATGGTTTTAAAGAGAATCAAGTTCAATATTTGTTTTAAAACACCCTGTTCCAGTTTAAAGCAATATCAATGTTTTCCACTTGAAGGTTAAATCTAGGATTCTTAATTGCCATGTTATAACCTGATCCACCCATTAATACTTCCCAATCATTCATCAAATTTTAAAGGATCCAACAAAGTCTATTGACGGTTCATATTATCCTTGATATTAACGACCATTAATCCATAGCTTAACACCCTATTGGTCCATGATCTATATTTAAAGAGCATGGAGGGTCATTTTTCGATGATTGTTTGTGATAAAATCTCTTGTAAAATCTCTCTGTAATATTTTTCTTTTGCATTAATAAAATTCTCCAAGTGGTTTCATTGGTTGGGGTCGTGGATGTTTCCCTGTAGGGGTTTTACCATGTCAAAACATCGGTGTGTTGATCTTTGATATGGTTGTGTGAGAGGTTATTGAAGGTGTTCGTCCTGTGTTGGAATACCTGTGTTGTCGAACAGATTCTTGTGATGGTGTTTTGAATTTCATCTTCCTTCTATGTGTATTTTTTTTCCTTCTCTTTGTATTCCACTAAATGTTTTATCTTCAAGAGTTTAATTGGAAATAAATGATTTGGAATTCATCTTTTATTTGATGCTCTAAATCAGACAATTGTACATTTCACCTTTTCCTCCAACGTTACATTTAGAATTCATCCCTAGCTAGGTTCTCTGAATGTAATAAATTGTTATTCTCCTTTTTCTACCATGTTGCAACAATATTATTGACTGTAAAAACACTATCTACCTTCCCTCTGCTTCCTATGTAATGAACCTCAAATTTACCATAAAAAANAAATCTATGACATAAATCAATTTTCGTTTAAGTTTAGAATTTAAGAGAAGGAACTATTTGTCTCTGTCCATAAGGATATTATTACACCAATCTAATCTATTCGAACAGAAAATCTTCTGTGGATAAATTCCTTCCATCTTCTATTCTTCCCTAAATTCCCAAACTACACCAACATACTCAAATGTATAAAGGTGATGTCTAAACTTAGGTCAAAGGAGCCCTTGATGTTCAGAGGGATAAAGCTCAGAAGGGATAGCACCTTTGAAGTACCTAAAGGGAGGCGGGGATCGAAGATCGTCCCATAGAGTCAATATTCTGTGCTAGAACGCCAAATCATTTTGGCCAGATATCCTTAGAAGAATGGACGGTGAAAATTCCTCGGGAAAGGTACTGAAATCCCGTGGACCGTTGGATTTCACAGATCAGTGTGGAAGTTAAGACTGGTCATCCTTTAGTGTTCAGAAGCTCAGGAGAAATAGCATCTATTGGATGAGAAGCAACAAGAGCCATTGATCTTGTGCCTTGAAGTTCACTGATTCAGAGTTCGGGTTTTGGAGCAGCAAGGGGGTTTGAAGATGCTACATCATGAACTCCCGGTTCGCGAAAATACTGAAAGAATCAGGTCTGTTGATCTCTTCGAGGGGAAAATTTCATACTTTGGGGATTAGAAGGAGTAAAGGTCAAAGTTACATCGCAACCTTACAAACCTCGAAATCGCAACGTGCTCCTAGGAGATAGCCCAGGTCACAAGGCGTGGTCGCATGGGCAAAGGCTACAAGAAGAGCCAAACCAGTTAAGCCCTTTTCGGAATTTTGTGACCCAGGAAATCAAAAGGCTTAGAACATTGCAACCAGAGTCGTGAAGTCCTGAATCGCGAAACCTTGAAATACTGGGCCCACAGTTATTTATTGAATACTATGATGACAGGTTTCTGCGTGGGTCTTTCTACTTCATCTATTGAAATGGTCTATACGCAGTACTAACTGTACAGGTATCTGTATACCTTCTGTACACACACACACACACACACACACACACACACACACACACACATATATATATATATAAATCTATAAGTACTATGTGTACAGGCCTCTTCTAGATTCAATTATTCAAAGGTAAGTCTGCTAGAACTTCAATTACAGAAGTAAATCGATGCCTATAAATAGTTTGGTATCTTTCAAGCTAATCTTTACATAGACAATCCTACCTCGAAATATGATTTCAAGGTTAAAATCTACTCCTGTAGGTGGATTTGTTCTTTAAATTCATATGTAGATAATTTTGGTCTAGTGTTTGGATTCAGGAGGAACCATTCCCGGATTTAGTCTTTGATTATAACTCCTCACAACGCTCTGATGTCATCCATGGAAATTATTTCATCTTAGCACAATTAGAGGTATAGAATCAGATGCACGAACCATTCAAGCAAAGACCGAGCATAATTTTAGAAAAAAGGGTTAAACACAAAGTGTACATTTCGGCATTTGGGACTCACTTTACAGAATCAAGGAGTTCCTTTGTTCTACTAAACCCCAAAATTCGACACCCGAAATGTAGGGCCCATGGTCTCTTTACATTTTGAATTCGGAATTTCACGTATCATCTTGTTTGAACGACAGGTGTTCGTAAACCCCGACGTACCGAACCCTGAAATCCCGAATTACGGGGCCCACAGTCCCTTCACATTTCGCAATTCGGATTTTCGTGTTTCAATTTATTGAAGGTCAGGTGTTCATAACCCCGACATCCCAAAACCCGAAACCCCGATCATTAATGTAACTTGGTGCATGAAAACCCTTTTTTTTTTTAGTTCGGTGTTTGTAATTGCCGAAAACTCAATTGACCTCTATTTTTCACAGCATTCAGTTGCCCAATTTAAAGGGGTCATTCAAATTTCATTATATCCTAAAATCTCAAATACCAGGGTTATTGCCTTGAAGACAACCCTGTATTCAATGCTAGAAAAAAAAAATGGTTCGACATACTCTAGATCTATAATACTAAATCATTTTATCCCGTTTCGAAATTCCCTATAATCATTACCCAAATGGTTCAATTCTTCCATGGTGATTATTTAGATTGGAGATAAAGGTCCAAGTAAAGTTCTGATTCTATCTTTTGTTTCCAAAATAATATATGCATATAAATACATGAATCTATAAGTATAAACCTACTCAATCTAGATTTGTCTGATATTACGATTACAAATTAATAACCCTTGCCTATAGATGAATTTATACTATCAATTCACTTGCACACAAATAACTCTGTCTCGGGTTTTTAATTCAGGAGGGGCGATCCCTGAATTTATTTGCTTGATTATAAGACTTCATATAATGAACAGATATCATCTAGGGAGGCCATATCAACTTAGTACAGTTAGATACATTACCGAAAATAGAAATAATCATTCACACAATTACATTACAACAAATATATATGATCATTCACACAGAGAAGGAAAAGTTTACATATCTGGAACAGTTTTGCGGAAAGACAAAAGGAACAACCACGTTCCTCCCAACCGTATAACAGGGCAGCCAAAAGCACTTTCCCGATTCACCCCCTAGCCTAACCATGAATCCATGAGGGCGAACTTGGAAACTCCTCCTCAACACTTTCCTCCAATTCCAACAGTTATCCTCTTGCCTCACACTTATTCAACAGTGCTCATAACAGCAAGGAAAATCTATCTCAATGGGCTCCTCTTTCCTCACACTCAATCCGTAGTGTTCATAACAGCAAGGAGAGCTCAAATTCTTTCCCAGCATACTTGGCAGCATCCTGCCTCCTCGCATATGCTATATATAAATTTTGCCCAGGCCTTTTTCCCTCCCTTGGGGGGATTTTCACAGCTTTCTAAACCCTTGATTTTTCAGGGGCTACTAATGGCCAAATCTCTTATTTTCCACTTGTAATAATCAGCATAGAGGTAGTTCCAACTTGTCCCCCACTCATGGAGTCATGGTCAGCTGATTTTAACATGGTTGTTCCATTTGTCCTCCTGCAATTAATATAAATCATCTGTTTTTATACAAGTGTCATGGTCAAATAGTTAGTTGAGTCCCAATCAGAACTCTACCCAACATTCATAATAATTAATTACAAATATTAAATTCAAAATTCAAAATTGCCATAAATGGAAAAAAAATTCCAAATTCGAATTTATTTAAAACAGAATTAAATTTCCAACAAATTTAAATTTCAAAAATATTTTATTTTGGGGGATATCACATCCTTTCCCCCTTCAGTAAAAAACTGTCCTCAGTGTTCGTTCCTTTCCTGGAACAGGATTGGATGAGATTTCCGCAAATCTCCCTCCAACTCCCAAGTGGCCTCCTCAGGACTAAAGTGCTTCCATTGCACCTTTACCTGAGCGACGACTCTATTCCAAAGTGTTATTTCTCTCCAGTCCAGAATGCGCAGGGGTTCCACCTGGAACTCGCCTTTGGGTTCCACCTACACCAAGTTCCATTCAATCCTATGAGTAGGGTCATGAATATATTTTTTTAACAAAGAAACATGAAATACATTATGAATTCTTAGATTCGCTGGAAGTGCAAGTTGATATGCTACGGATCCAATTCGAGCTAGTATCTCGAAGGGCCCACAAAACCTGGGTGCCATCTTGGCATAGTTTCCTAGCTTCAATGAGATTTTTCGGGCTTTGACCTTCAAATAAACATGGTCTCCTACTTGAAATTCCAAGTGTCTTCTTTTCTAATCTGCATAGATCTTTTGTCTGTCCTATGCTTCTTTTAAGTTCTGTTGTACCTTCCTTACCATGTTCTCCATTTCTTGGAGCATCTCTGGTCCAACCATGAGTCGGTCAGCCAGGTTGCCCCAGCTAATTGGATTTGTACACTTTCTTCCATACAATATTTCAAAAGGGCTCAACTTAGTCGAAGTTTGGTACCCATTGTTATATGCAAATTCTACCAGGGGTAGGTAGTCTTCCCACTTGTTCGGTTTTGTTCTTACATACATGTGGAGCATATCCTCTATGATTTGGTTGTCCTTTTGGTCTGTCCATCCGTTTGGGGATGATAACTCGTACTGAAATTCAAATTAGTATTTATCCCTGCAAACAATTCCTTCCAAAAAGACGATGTGAATTTTACGTCTCTATCTGAAATCACCATTTTAGGAATACCATGCAGTCTAAAAATTTATTTCATGAATCTTTCAGCATTGTTTATAGCTTTAAAAGTAGACTTTATAGGAATAAAGTGTGCGGACTTACTGAGTTTATCGATTAAAACCATGATAGAATCATTTTGTTTCTGAGTTTTAGGCAAACCTGTTATAAAGTCCAGTGATATGGTCTCCCATTTCCATTCTGGTACTGGTAGTGGTTGTAATAGGCCGGCTGGATGCTGGTATTCGGCCTTAACTTACTGACAATATTGGCACCTAGACAAGTACTATGTTGTTTCTCCCTTCATATTAGGCCAGTAAAATAGCTTTTTGAGTGTTATTATTGTTTTCTGGTAACCTGGGTGGACAGAATATGGTTTCTTATGCACTTCGTCTAAAATAGTTAATTTTAACTCTGTTGAATCTGGTATGTACAGTCTGTTTTTAAATCTTAATAGTCCCTTTTAAATCTTAACAGTTAATTTTAACTCTATTGAATCTGGTATGTACAGTCTGTTTTTAAATCTTAAATCTGGTTTATCTGAGTTTGCGATACTATTTTGAAATTCTACCATCATCTTAGTGTAATTTCCATCGTTAATACCTGTCGTCCTTATTCTTTGTTCCAAATCACTTTCTGCCCTACTGATATTTATCTCAAATAACCCATGGACTCTTCTGCTTAAAGCATCTGCTACTTTATTTTCCTTACCCTTGATATGTCTGACCTCGAAGTCAAATTCGCTCAAGAAGGCTAGCCACCTTTCTTGTCTTGCATTAAGGTCTAGTTGATTAAACATGTATTTCACCCCACTATTATCCGTCAATAGTAGGAATTTTCTGCCCATTATATAGTGTCGCCACATTTTTAAAGCATGTATTACTGCTGCCAATTCTAAGTCATGAGTGACATAATTTCGCTCGTGTTCTTTTAATTTCTGGGACTCGTAACAAATCACGCACCCTTCCTGAGTTAGGACACCACTGAGTCCCTGTTTACTTGCATCAACACATACTGTGAAGTCTTTATCTGGGTTTTCTACCTTCAAAATGGGCGTCGATGTCAATAATTATTTCAGCTTGTTAAAACTTTCTTGACACTTTTGCGACCAGTTAAATTTGGTCCCTTTATTTTGTAATGACATGATAGGGTAGGCTATATTGGAAAACCCTTCTATAAACCTATGATAATATCTATTGATTCCCATGAACGACCGGATATCTACCACATCTTTAGGTACTGGCCATTCCATAATGGATTTTATCTTTTTTGGGTCTACGACAATACCTTCCGAGGAAATGACATGACCTAAATACTGTATTTATTTTTGATAAAAGTCAGATTTGTCGAATTTTACATATAGTTTGTGTTTCCTTAATGTTTGCAGAACTATTCTTAAGTGTTCATCATGTTCCTCCTCCGTTTTAGAATAGACCAGAATATCGTCGATAAATACTACTACGAACTTGTCTAAGTACTGACTGAAA
>SNQJ01S0144115.1:5976-22989 GCA_010110895.2 Picea sitchensis
ATGATTATATCTTTTACAGGGAACTTAGCATAGATCATTCATCAATATTTAACCCTTATGGTACTTCGCAGATAACACATAGCATCATAGTGAATACTTAGACAAAATATGATTCAGTACTTAGCCACAGAAATATAGATTAGATTCAACAGATCAAGCACTAAGTATCTTATATATCAGATCTAACATTCATTCATATGTCATAAGCACAGAGCATAATTAGATCTAATTAATCACAACAAGCACTTAGCCAAAACACATTAGGTCAAAGAACAAAGCACAATACACAAAGTTACCATGGTTCACCCCCACCCTGGGGCTACATCCACAAAGTCTTCTTCTTTATATTATCTCGGTCAAGCGGTTACATCACAGAGCTTCAGTAACCCTTACTTTGTACAAGACAAAATACCTGCACAGCTCGCTAGATCCTTCTTCCTTTCACTTCAACACAAACTACAACAACTTGCACTTAGCTTTTCAATCTCCTTACAATCATGCACAGAGCACTTGCAATATACATCCAATCACAAAGATCCATCTACTAGCACTAATCCTTTATCTATACATCACATAAATTTACTACTATTATGCTCTACTTACATTTCCTAAGTATCTATTTATAGATTACAAAATAGGCCTAAGCGTGTTTAAACCCACAGGATGACATCCCTTTCCCTTTACATCAACCCAAAACCCTAAAAGGGACCCAAAAATAGGTCTTGCTTTCCTAATTTCCACTTCACGTTGCGCTCAATATTTGGCAAGCTGTCGTAGTCCCAAAAATGGTCAAATATGACCAAGTATTATTCAAGACTTGGTCAAGGGCCAACAGGCCTCCAACACTTACCTGTGACTCATCCCAAGTCACTCAGGTCTGATCAGTTCTGCCTTGAATGCCTTGATCTTGGCTCAAGCTACTTCGACCTATTGTAGTGTGACAGCCTCTTACTCAGTAAATTCTTGGATCACTGTGTCATTAAGCGGTCCTTCTAGGTGCTATTCTGCAGTGATGAAAACTTGTTCGAGTTCATCTCCATGGCTTTCAAGTTCAGTGAATAGTTGGCATGCCTTTTCCTGGATTGGTTGAAGTCATTGGGAGAATTACATCACTTTACTTTGCAGCGTATGTACCTGTTGTTGGGTTGTGCGTTGTTCTGTGAACCTCTTCATTATTTTGACTGGGGTCAAAGTCTTTATCTGCGCCTGTAGCATGTCTTCATGTTGTTTTTCTTCTTGGATTTGTGCCTCCAATGTCTACAATTCTAGATTCTTTGTGAGGGTTTCATAAGTCTGGGTGCTTCTAGTGCTCAACTGCTTGCATTCCAAGGAAAAGGTTTTTAATCTTCCAACTGCGATTCAATCAGTGGCCTCTCTTAGATATCTTATTTCTTGGAGGGTCTCGGGTACAGTGCGGACCTCCAAATATGTGATGTGTTGTTGGAGTTGCTGGATTACATATTCCAATTGGGTCACCTGCTGTGGGAGACAGTCTTACATATTCACTTCTATGACCGTCACAGAGTGCAGTGCCTTGTAAACCCTTTCCTATACTTCAAGTTTCTCTACTAGAAACTGTGCCTTTTCCTCGTCCCACTTCGCTTTCAGGGAAATCTTTTCTCATTCTGCCTCATTCTATTATTCTAGGAGTGCTTTCTGTGCTTGCATCAAAGCCTGTGTGGCTTGTGCTGTGTCTTCTTGAGCTCATCGAAGGCGAGCTTCGACTTGATCAACAATATGGTGTAATTGAGTGGGATCATCGACTAGTCTTGATGTTCCACTTATCAAGGGCGTTGTAAAAACTACTTGGTTGGACTAGAGTGCCTACTGCACTTCTTTGAGTTCTCTCTTGATTCGGTTGAATATCTCCTCCTCCTTTTCTTCTTTCTTTTCTGCGAGCTCTAGTGAAACATCATTCAGCGCAACAATTAAGAAGTCAAAGTCATCCAGGGTAAGGGTAGTTTTAAGCATTGTTCGGGTGGCCTTAGCTTTCTTTCGGGAGGAGGGTTTTGGTGGCATCAACTTTCTTTTCATGGAGGGATCCTCCTCCTCTCTAGGTGGAGTAACCTCGCCTCTATTTTTCTCAACTTTTGTACCACCTAGCTTGTCACCATCACCTCCCTGCGCAGGTGAGATCGAAGTAGTCTTCATGGATGTGCTAGGGACATATTCAACTTTGTCATCCTTCATAGTCCTGCTTGGCCCAGGTGTATCCGGCATAGCTTCAGGGATTTCCTCATCAGACATGTCTGCAAGGTTTGTTGTAACAAGGAGGTCCGTCAACCATTCCTTGGTAATCTCCTCCAAGTCATCTTTTGTCATCTTGTAGTAGGATTGGAGCTGTTGATTATGCTCATCACTGCACACTATAATATAGGTGAAGTGGAAGTTTGCACTAAATTTCATCAAAGGTTTAAACCTATGAAGTACGTTTGGGGTGATTCATGGTGTAGACTGAATTGCATTCTTTAGTTGGTTGAAGTAGGTGTGGAAGATAGCATTGGAATGCCACTACTTGTTCATGTCGCTGGAGTACCATGGCATACAAAACTTCGTGGCTAGTGATTTGAAAGGTTCGATCTCCAGAAAAGTGGCTCCCTCTGGCAGTTCCCAAGCGATGAAAGTGATGAGTATGAGCAACCAACTAAAGTGGAACGCATACCCTTGGTCTTGCGCTCCTCTGCAATCCAACTCTAACTGGTTTACAAGATACTGTGCCCAATTCATCTGTAGTCCCTCGGCGCACTTCCTTGTGAGGTCAACTACGAAGCCAGTCACCTGTGTCGGTCAATTCTTACAAACTAACTTGCCCACGATCAACTAACATGCAAGGTACACTACGCCACTCTAGATAGAGGCTACCTTGTAGCCTCACTTACCCTTCTCTACATCACCATAACTTTACTTTATCCATTATGCTAGTGCTTGGTCTGAGGTCTTGCCTGGGTAAAAGTATTGTGGGTCAGGGCCTTTCATGATAAGTCCTATGACCCTATTGATCAGAGTCATATCCACAGTGATGCGATGGTCCAACCATAATTATCCGCCGTGGTAGTAAGACAGTAGCAACTTGACACATGCATTGACTTCCTAGTGATGCAGGAGCATCTTAAGAAATCAAGCGAGCGTGGAGGCAAAAGAACAACTGGAGAGAAAAACACGCATTTTCTCATGTTTTGAAATGATTTTGAAACATTAATGTAATGATTAAAGAGGAACATACTCACATATTGTAAACAGATCATGAGTGATTCGCTCTCATCTGTAGGAAGTTAAGGCATTTATGAATAGTTAAAGAAAGTAGGTAGATTTAAAATTAGAGATTAGATAGTTTAGAAGAGTCGGAGGGAAAACGGATATAGACACCCTCATTCTTGTATCATTGTAACATTATCATTAGCATAGAGAGAGCTGAAGCAGAGAGTTGTAGAGAAGAAGTCCATGTACAAGAGATTTGAATTAATATAGGAAGCTTTGAATCAGATTTCATGGTGCTATGATGTTTTATGTTTGCACATGGTGAATGGTATGCTTATGGTAGTTTTATTCTCTCTGTTATGCACTTGTTTTAATACTGTGTGTGTATTTATGATTTCATGTTAAATGTTTGAAATCTGAGAGAGAGAGAATGAGTTTCAATTGTTTCTCCTCTTGAGTGAGAGTAGTTCCTACAAGGAGTGCAGCGAAAACGTCCGCAAGGAGTGCGTCGACGAAGGTTCAGAGTTATCTCTGAAAGCTCAGAAGGGATATAATTGTTCTCATTCTAGTAGAAGTGTGAGTGAAGAACAGAAGCTATGCAAGGTGTGCGCAGGTTGGTTGAAAGTTATAACTTATCAACCAAGAGGAGAGTTGAAAGACTGTTGTTGCAGGGAGTGCACAGAGTCAAGAAGGTCAAATACCCAGAAGTATTTGATAGAATTGTTGCAAGGGGTGCGTGCAAGAGTTATTTTTGAGGCTTGAAATTGCCAAGAGGAAGCTCAGGAGGGTTAACACCTTTGAACCACTTCAAAGGGAGATGAGGGTCGAAGTCATCCAGAAGAAGTTAAGTTCTGGTGGAAGAACCTTTGTTTCATTTTGCGGAAGTTGTCTAGGAGGACGAGCGGTTGAAATTATCTGTGGAGAATTCAAGAAGTAGCGAGGGCCGTAGGATCCAGAGGAGTTGTAGGGTGGATAAGGTTTAGACGGGTCCATTATGTTGGCATCAAGATTCATGTCAACCGTTGATCACAATTTGTATTAGCCATCAGATCATTTCATCATTTTGGAGATCCTGACTACAAGAAGTTGAGGCTAGAAGAACGAAAGTCCCGAAATCACGAGTTGCGATAGGAGTTGTGTGACATTTCAGGATTTTGGCATTTCAGGTGTTGGGAGACAGAGGAGACAACGCTTTGGGAGTGAGAGTCCCAAAACCCCGGAAGAGTGACAGGTGGCAGGAGTCTACGTCAAAGGTAGAAAACGTCAAGTGGACAGGTGGTGTGTCCTCATCAATCGGCGAAGTCAAATCTTGTTGACTATTTTGGGGTTTGGAGGTCGAAGGATGGAGAGCCTTGCATCTGGATTCACAAATTTGTGAATCCCAAAACCCTGATGAAGTAAGAAGTCCGTTGGGAATCCAACCTTTTCTGAGCGCATCGAAATTTGACATTTCAGGTTTCGGCAAGTAGAGGGCCAAGAAACTCGACAACAGGGATCACAAAATCATGAAACCCAAAGCCCCGGTTTATAAAAGGGCACGACACTATTGTGATCAAGGAGATTTGGGTTGATGCCTTGTATTTGTTCACAATAGGCTCAATCCATAAGGACCTGTGGATACACCGGAAGTGTATGAGATCTTATCCAAGGGGAAATCAAAGAGTCAATTAGACTTAAGAGCAGATTAGAATGATCCTGAGTGGACCTTTGACCTGAGGGTTTGGGGGTCTGCGTCATTTGGTATCAGAGAAAAAAAAAATTATTTTCTTTCTGTAGCAGAGAAGAGAGGAAATTTCTTAGCCATGCCGCCGAGAAGGAGAGAGAGGCCAATGCCTGATCCAGCAGTGGAAAAAGAAATGCGTGAACTATGTGCCAGGCTTGATTCCATGGAGACGACACAGAGACACACAGTTGACACTGGGGATTTCAGTGAGATTGAAAGTGAAAATGAAGTTGGACAAGGAGAAGAAGTCGCAGTCGAAGATGCTGCAGACGAACGCCTATTTAGGGTTGTTGCAAGGATAGGTGCCAGGGCAAAGATGGAGATTCCTATGTATGAAGGAAACTTGGATGTTGAAGAGATTCTAGACTAGATTAGAGATCTAGATAAATATTTCAACTATGAGGATGTTGAGGAAGATAAAAAATTCAAGCAGGCTATCACAAGACTTATAGGGCATGCATCCTTATGGTGGGATGAACTACAGGCTGATAGACATTGCAAGGGAAAGAAAAAAATCAAAAGTTGGGACAAAATGGTTGCGAAATTGAAAGCCAAATTCATACCCAAGGATTATCAAATCACTCTGTTTCAAAGGATGCAGAACTTGAGACAGAAGCTGATGACAGTGAAGGAGTACACTGAAGAATTCTATAAGCTAAACATCAGAGCATGTCATCGGGAAAGCGATGATGAAAAGGTTTCCAAATACATGAATGGTCTGAGATATGACATCCAATATGAGATTAGCATGATGATCATTCGACCTGTAGAAGATTCTTATCATATGGCTTTGAACGCTGAAGAGAAGCTGAGCCGAAAGCAAGGTCAAAGAGGTCGGGGCAGAAGTCTAGCCAGAGGCAAAACAATTGTCCCAGACAGAACTCAGAGACCTCAAGAAGAGGGGAAGAAACCTCAAACTCAACATGAGAGAGGAGGAAGCTCACAGAGAGGGAAGTATACCGATAGAAATACTTTTCCTCGAGCTAGAGGAAGAGGAAGAGTCCGAGGAGGTGAAGTAAAATGTTTTGTCTGTGGGAAGAATAGACATAATCTTNGAGTGTCCAGAAAGAAAGAAAGAAGGTGGTGAGACTCACATTGCCGAAGCACAAGAATGGAATGTTGAGGCAGAATATGCTTAGGGTAGAATATCACTAATGATGAGGAAAGTTCTCTTGAAGCTAGAGAAGGAGGTAGAGAACCCGGCCCAAAGGAACAGTCTATTTCAGACTGCTTGCAAGACTAAAGATAGGGTATGCAAAGTCATCATGGATAGTGGTAGCACAGACAATCTCATTTCTACAGAGATGGTAGAAAAGCTGGAGCTGGAGACCATCGTACACCCAAGCCCATACAGAGTTTCGTGGCTACAAAAAGGACATTAGGTAAATGTCACTAAACAATGTTTAGTCGAATTTAAAATAGTAGGATATAAGGATGAAATATTATGTGATGTGATTCCCATGGATGTTTTTCATCTATTGTTGGGTAGACCATGGAAATATGACAAAAATGTGGTTCATGATGGGAGGAAGAACACATCCACCCTGGAGAAAAATGGGAGGAAGCACATGTTGCTGCCAATCAAGGATAAAGAAGTGAAAACAAAGGTGAACAACATTGTACTTCTCATGAGTGGGAAGGAACTTCTTAATGAGGTTAAGAATAAGGAAGAGACACAATTTATTGTGGTCAAGAAGCCTACAATTATGTTGACTAGTACAAGAGTGGATGATCTACCAGAGGAAATCCAAAATTTACTAGAAGAGTTCGTTGACATAGTAGTGGAAGAACTACCTCATTCATTGCCACCAATCAGAAGTATAAGTCATCACATTGATCTTATACCTGGAGACAGTTTACCAAACAAAGTAGTGTACAGATTGACGCCGCAAGAGAATGAAGAAGTTAAGAGACAAGTCCAGGATTTAATGGACAAGGGATTGGTTAGAGAGAGCTTGAGTCCATGCGTTGTTCCAACAGTCCTCAACCCAAAGAAAGATGGAGGTTGGAGGATGTGTACAGAATCAAGAGCAATCAATAAGATCACCATTAGATACAGATTTCCATTGCCAAGGATGGATGACTTGATGGATTTCTTGAGTGGATCAAGGATTTTTTCAAAGATTGATTTGAAAAGCGGATATCATCAGATTCATATGAGAGAAGGTGATGAGTGGAAGACAACATTCAAGACGAATGAAGGGTTGTATGAATGGATTTTTATTCCATTTGGCTTAACAAATGCGCCTAGTACTTTCATGAGATTGATGAATGAAGTCCTGAGGGATTTTATCGGGAAATTCATCATTGTATATCTTGACGATATATTGATTTTCAGCGAGACTAAAGCAGAGCACTTGAAGCATATAGCTATAGTGATGAGAAGATTACAGCAAGAGAAGTTATTGATAAACATGAGGAAATCATCATTTATAAGGACAAAACTCATTTATTTGGGTTTTGTTATCTCTGCAAATGAGCTGAAAATGGATCCGGAGAAGGTGAATGCAATTAAGAATTGGCCATCGCCGAAAAGTGTATTTGAAGTTCGAAGCTTCCATGGTTTAGCTAGTTTCTACAGGAAATTCATCCAAAATTTCAGTGGAATTAGTGCACTGATGATGGATACGGTGAAGAAAAGACATAGATATTTTCACAGGATAGAGGAAGCATAGAAGAGTTTCAACTTGTTGAAGAAAAAGATTACTGAACAACCAATTCTGGTTTTGGCTGATTTCAGCAAGACATTTCAGGTTAGGTGTGACGCGAGTGCATTTGCAATAGGAGTAGTCTTGAGCCAAGATGATAGACGGATCGCATACTTCAATGAGAAATTGAATGAAGAAAAGGTTAAGTACTCCACATATGACAAAGAATTCTATGGTGTCATACAAGTGTTGAAGAAATGGAGACATTATTTGGTTCCTAAAGAGTTTGTTTTGTACAACGATAATCGTGATTTACAATTCATGACTCAACAGGAGAAGCTGAACCAAAAGAATGAAAAATGGGTTGAATACATGCATAATTTCAATTTTGTAATTAAGCATATTTATGGAACTGCTAACAAATTTGTTGATGCTTTGAGCAAGAAATGTTTGCTTATGCAGGAATTTAGAGTCAAAACTTTGGGTTTTGATAATCTCAAAGAAATGTACAGAGACGATCCAGATTTTAAAGAGGCGTATGAGGCATCTGAGAATCCAATTCTTAGGAACAGAAGCTAGTGGACTGAATATATTATCCAGGATGGATTATTATTTAGGGGAAATCAATTATGTATTCCAAAATTCTCCATGAGGGAGAATCTGCTGAAAGAAAAACATAGTGGAGGATTGGTCAGACACTTTGGTCATGATAAGATGTTTTCAAATTTGAATGGCTCGTATTTTTGGCCAGGGATGAAGACAGATGTTAAGAAATTTGTGGATAGATGAAGGATTTTCCAGCACGAAAAAGGGAAAAGGTAGAACACAGGGTTATACCAGTCATTACCCATACCAGAAAGGCCGTGGGATGCAGTGGGCATGGATTTTGTATTCGGACTGCCAAGGACACAAAGAGGATGTGATTCAATCTTTGTAGTAGTCGATAGATTTTCAAAGATGGCACATTTTATACCATGCCAGAAAACCAGCGACGCAACTCATATTGCGAACCTGTTTTTCAAAGAGGTCGTTAGACTTCACGGCTTGCTAAGGAGTATTGTTTTGGATTGGGATACCAAGTTTGTGGGACATTTCTGGAGGACTTTATGGAAGAAGCTAGGGACAAGTTTGTCATTTAGCTCAGTGTATCATCCTCAAACGGATGGGAAAACAAAAGTTGTGAACATAAGCTTGGGAGATTTACTGAGGAGCCTAGTGACTGAACGCCACAGTCAGTGGGATCACATTCTATCACAGTAGGAATTTGATTACAATGATTCAATCAATAGAAGCACAGGACAGAGTCCATTCCAAATTTTATATGGAATGCAGCCAAGATGAGTCTCTGAATTGAGAGATTCAGAGCAATCGGAATTCAGACATGTGAGTGCAAAGAATTTTGCAGAAGCAATGGAGGAACTTCACGATTGAGTCAAGGAGCGATTGCATAACTCGAGTCAAGAATACAAGCACAGAGAAGATCAACACATGCGAGAACTTCAATTTGAAGTTGGTGATCTAGTTCTTGCACATCTAAGGAAGGAGAGGTTCCCAAGAGGAACATACAACAAATTGAAAATGAAAAAGATTGGACCATGCAGGGTCATGAAGAAACTTGGGGAAAATGCATATGAGATTGAATTACCTGATGGGATTGGAATCTCACCAATATTCAATATTGCAAATTTGTACCCTTATAGAGCTGGAGAAGCAGGAGCAAAAGGTGAATAGACAGAGGTCCAATGGAAAAAACAAATGCTTGTAGCTGAAAATCCACAGATATAAAGCATAATTGACAAGAGAGTCAGTAAAAAGACTAGGAGGAAAGAGTATTTTTAAAACTTGGTCAAATGGAAGGGACATCTAGTTGAATATGCCAGCTGGGAAGATGAAGCAGAAATTCAGAAGCATGGACATACCATGCTAGATCTCATGAATAGGAGTTCATGAAAATTTTCAAGCGAGGGAGTATGATGCAGGAGCATTGAAAGCAATCAAGCGAGCGTGGAGGTAGAAGAACAGCTGGAGAGCACAATACACATTTTCTCATGTTTTGAAATGATTTTGAAACATTAATGTAATGATTAAAGAGGAACGTACTCGCATATTGTAAACAGATCATGAGTGATTCACTCTCATATGTAGGAAGTTAAGGCATTTATTAATAGTTAATGAAAGTAGGTATATTTAAAATTAGAGATTAGACAGTTTAGAAGAGCTAGAGGGAAAACAGATATAGACACCCTCATTCTTGTATCATTGTAACATTATCATTAGCATAGAGAGAGCTGAAGCAGAGAGCTGTAGAGAAGAATTCCATGTACAAGAGCTTTGAATTAATATATGAAGCTTTGAATCAGATTTCATGGTGCTATGATGTTTTATGTTTGCACATGGTGAATGGTATGCTTATGGTAGTTTTATTCTCTCTGTTATGAACTTTTTGTAATATTGTATGTGTATGTATGATTTCATGTTAAATGTTTGAAATCTTAGAGAGAGAGAATGAGTTTCAATTGTTTCTCCTCCTGAGTGAGAGTAGTTCCTGCAAGGAGTGCAGCGAAAACATCCACAAGGAGTACATTAACGAAGGTTCAGAGTTATCTCTGAAATCTCATAAGGGATATTGTTGTTCTCATTCCACTAGAAGTGCATGTGAAGCACAGAAGACGTGCAAGGTGTGCGCAGGTTGGTTGAAAGTTAGAACTTATCAACCAAGAGGAGAGTTGAAAGACTATTGTTGCAGGGAGTGCTCAGAGTCAAGAAGGTCAAATACCTAGGAGTATTTGATAGAATTGCCACAAGGTGTGTGTGCAGGAGTTCTTTTCGAGGCTTGAAATTGCCAAGAGGAAGCTCATGAGGATTAACACCTTTGAGCCACTTCAAAGGGAGACGAGGGTCAAATTCATCCAACATAAGTTAAGTTCTGGTGGAAGAACCTTTGTTTCATTTTGCAGAAGTTGTCCAGGAGGAGGAGTAGTTGAAATTCTCTGTGGAGAATTCATGAAGTAGCGAGGACTGTAGGATCCAGAGGAGTTGAAGGATGGATAAGGTTTAGACGGGTCCATTCCATTGGTGTCAAGATTCACGTCAACTGTTGATCGTGATCTGTCTGACTCATCAGATCATATCATCATTTCAGAGATCCTAACTGCAAGGAGTTGAGGATAGAAGAATGAAAGTCCCAAAATCGTGAGTCATGATAGGAGTTGGGTGACATTTCAGGATTTTGGCATCTCGGGTGTCAGGAGACAGAGGAGACAGTGTTTTGGGAGCGAGAGTCTTGAAATCCTAGAAGAGTGACAGGTGGTAGGAGTCTACGTCAAAGGTAGAAAACATCGACTGGACAGGTGGCATGTCCTCATCAATCAGCGAAGTCAAATCTTGTTGACCGTTTTGGGGTTCGGAGGTCGAAGGACGGAGAGCTTTTCATCTGGATTCGCGAAGTCGCGAAGCCCAAAACCCTGATGAAGTAAGAAGTCCATTGGGAAGCCAACCTTTGCTGAGCACATTAAAATTCAGCATTTTGGGTTTCGGCAAGTAAAGGGCCGAGAAACTCGACAACAGGGATCGCGAAATCACGAAACCCCAAGCCCTGGTTTAGAAAAGGGCACGACACTATTGTGATCAAGGAGATTTGGGTTGATGCCTTGTATTTTTTCATGACAGGATCGATCCATAAGGACCTGTGGATACATTGAAAGTGTATCAGATCTTCCCCGAGGGGAAATCAAAGAGTCAACTAGACTCAAGGGAAGATTAGAACGATCCTAAGCGGACCTTGGACTTGAGGGTTTGGGGGTCTGCATCACCTAGTGTCTATCGAAGTGAGGGATCTTCATTATGTTTAGCAGTGTGGACTACATGAGGTTCTGGGTCCAGGACTGCGGGACAATTTTAGGATTCTGCCTTTGGTCTTGGTTAAGTACTTATGCGGAGCTAACATGCTATAGTTTTTGTGATCTCCAAGGTTAAAATCATTAAATTTCAGTGCTGCGAGCTTATCCTGGTCAACACGTACTGCGAGCACCCCTTTAGGAAGATACGCGGTGATCAAGGTGTACTCAAAGTCTCTGGGTACATTATTTCGGTTAATATTGCCGCTCAAAGGTGGTATGTAAAACGACAGAATGCATGGGATCAGCTTGGCATTTGCAATATTGTCTTTGTGATTTGTTCTTGTCTTGGTCGTGGTTCTGGAAGGTCCTGCTCTGCGAGCAGTGGAGGGAGAATCTTTGACTCCTCCTGTCGATGATTCTTTCACACCTGTAGACAACCTTCTCTTTGACATGACTCTCTCAACCATTAGGTCAATCAAAATTTCTTCAACTTCTTTCTCAACAGCACTGAGCTCGTCCAACATACAAGCTTGGGTCCACTAGCTCAACTATGAAAATGAATTCAAGGACTACGATGAACAGTATGGGAACAAGGCAATGATCACAGGGTGAATTAATATCAAGTTTTGGGCTCAAATTCTCACTTATCAAAAAGTATTCTCGGTGTGTGGTGTGACAGACTAAGTAGGGAAAGTTAGCAAGGGTCTTATTACAATGGATATGGGGCTTTCATTAACTCCATTCTATCCATTTTGGTGTTGTCCAATGGTCTAGTGGGAACCCATAATTTATTTTCGACCCATTCAAGGCGGAAGTCGAATGGGTATATCGGTCCAATGGCTATAATGTTGTGCCATGGTGAATTGCCAGATGTCGTTGTTCTGATATCTCGGTGAAGCTCAATTCTTGTGATTTCTCCTTCTGCGAAGTTTCCTCTCGAGTCTTATGTAACTTTCTGACTTTGGCCCTCTTCTTACTTAACTTCCTATCCTTTTTCCCAGTGAGCTTAGTCTCGGTTATCCTTTTTCCATTCTGAGTCTTATCTTCTCTTGACATAGTCACTTCGCATTGATTAGGTTCTTTCTTCAGATCCAAGGGTAATACTCCTTCATCATTAAGTATTTCGGTCTTCTATGATTCCTCTAACTCTCTTATAGCTTCGAAGTCCAGGTCCTTGGTGTTTAACAACTGAGATATGTTCTCTTGTTCCTCCATCAAGTAGGCGATCCTTCTAGTCATAAATTCCATGAGTTATTTCTTCTTTTGTTCTAGGGCTTCCTTTTCTTCCTTCCTCCAGATATGGTCTTTTTCAATCCATATATTTCCCAAAAAAGTTGGAAATAGGGCACGGTCCTCAATAAATCTAATGACTTTGAACTCTTCCTCTGTCAAAGTTCCATGGGTACTCATAGCTATCTGGGTAATTCTGCCACATAGGGTTACCATTTTTCCTTGAAACAATCTGATGGTTCTTAATGAAGGGACTAGAGCAAGCCTTCCTAGGGTTTCCCAAGTGCTTTCTATCATAATGCTCATCAATGTTCCCTCATCCAGAGAACAGGCAATGTCGAAGTCTCCTATTCTTACTTCAATTTTCTCCTTTTCTTTGAAGATCTCTGACATAATGACATCCTTATGATCATCTAGGGTTTCTTTTATTTTTAGTAACATGATCTCTGATTCTTTCTGGGGTTATTCCATAATTTTAGTCTCTTGATCTCCTTCAGAGTTTGCTTATTCCATATTCAGTTTTTCAATTCTAGCAATCATTCTAGGGCAATCCAATACCTCATGGTCCATAGCTTTAAAATAGAGGCAGCTAGGGTTTCCCCCAGGGCATTCCTTAGCAATATGTCTTGGCCTTCTGCAATTAAAACGAAGAGATAATCCTCTCTTTTTCATCCATGATCCCCAACTCTTCTTGTACTATGCACTAGGATCACGATGGCTAGCCTGTAAAAATTTATTTCTAGGATCCTGCATCCATCGGTTAGTCCAAAAATTCTTTATATGCATAGGTATAACATATCTTTCACTATTCCTATCAGACCTATTCATATCAAACTTTATTTTATCTAATAATGCTCTAGTTTTTAGGCTAGGACAAAATATATCAAGCGTACCTAAATTCATGCTTCAGAAACAAAAAATTTCCACTTATCTCACCTATATAGAGAAAAAAGATTTCAGATATAGACCTTGAACTATTCTTACCTTTACTAGAAGCTAGAGCTTACAGATCTTACCTCTTTTCTGCGGAAATTTCTACTTTTACCTTTCTTAGAGAATAAAGTGTTCAGATCTCACTTCTTTTCTTCAGTATCAACCTCTTTCTTGTAGATCTGACCTCTTTCCTTCATATCTGACCTTTCTTTCTCGGCACAAAGCTTCGTAGGTCAAGTAGAATACTGTGCACTAGGGCAACAGATCTATGCACAGAGCTTATTTCGCACAAAGATTTTTCTTCTTTAGTTCCCATCAATCACAGTTCCAGGTCCCAGCAATGGAACCATTTGTTGGCATGGGGGAATACCCAAGGTTCAACGCTCAAGAGAGCACCAAAAAAACCCTAACTACTAGCCCTTTCGACAACACCTGCGAAGCAAATGAAGTCTCACTTGAGGTATAGGCAGGGGTGGTTGCAGGACTTAGATGTCTACAACCTTATCTAGGACACCAATCTATGATTACATATTTTACAGGGCACTTAACATAGATCATCCATAAAAATTTAACCCTTATGGTACTTCGTAGATAGCACAGAGCATCGCAGTGAATACTTAGACAAAATATGATTCATTACTTAGCCACAGAAATATAGATTAGATTCAGCAGATCAAGCACTAAGCATCTTATATATCAGATCTAACATTCATTCATATTTCATAAGCACAGAGCATAACTAGATCCAATTAATCACAACAAGCACTTAGCCAAAAAACATTAGGTCGAAGCACAGAGCACAATACACAAAGTTATCGTGGTTCACCCCCACCCTAGGGCTACGTCCACAAAGTCTTCTTCTTTATATTATCTCGGTCAAGTGGTTATAGCACAGAGCTTCAGTAACCCTTACTTCGTACAGGACAGAAGATCTGAAAAGCTCCCTAGATCCTTCTTCCTTGCGCTTCATCACAAACTACAACAACTTGCACTTAGATTTTCAATCTCCTTACAATCATGCACATAGCACTTGCAATATACATCCAATCATACAGATCCAGCTACTGGCACTAAGCCTTTAGCTATACATCACATAGATGTACTACTATTACTCTCTACTTACATTGGCTAATTATCTATTTATAGATTACAAAATGGGCCTAGGCATGGGTAAACCCACGGGTCGACATCCCTTTCCCTTTACATCAACTCAAAACCCCAAAAGGGACCCAAAAATAGGTCTTTCTTTCCTAATTTTTGCTTTGTGTTGCGCTCCATCTTTGGCAAGTTGTCGCAGTCCCAAAAATGGTCAAATATGACCAAGTATTCTTCAAAACTTGGTCAAGGGCCAACAATAGTCATCTGACCTTCATGCCTATTCTGCATCCCCCTCTCTTATAGATCCATGCTAACACACCTATAAGGAATAAGCATACTATCAAGAATAGTAGTTGGTACAAGAATCCATGTGAAGTTACAACCTGTAAATCCAGTGGCATACCCGATCTTGGATGTTAGAAAAGGGAGTCTATTCCAGTCACTGACAATGAATCTGAACTGCTCATGGACTCTATAGATCCTCTCCCTAGATAAATCTATCATATGTGCTACCCCATACTTAGAATATATTATTGGAAAGTGTGTGAATTGATCAATCATTGGAGACACACTATCGATCCATTGTTTCCTCGGTAAATATGTGGTGCAATATGTCCACACACTCTCCCACTCTCACCCATAAATGGCCAAATATTGCATCCATCATGTGGAATTATTATTCCTTAACCTGCTCTGCTAACAATTTGTACACTCCCATAAATCGTCAGTGAGGTCTCTCCATGCAAGCCTCTCTGAGATGTGCCTGGATGATGTGAAACACTCTCTTCTCCTAGTACTTATCTGCAAGGCATTGATACAAGAACCCATATTCTTTTCCCTGATAATATAGGCTATCATAAGTTGCATAAACTCGGTCAACTCCTCGAAAGACCACTCCTCCAAAAAACCACTCCTAATCCTCCCAAAGGTAAACTCTTGAAATTCAAAATAGATGCTCACATATGAATTGTCAATCAATGTAATCTTAGGGTTCCAAACTAATACCGGAAAGGTACCACCATGTTGATGATGCACTAGTATGATCAAGACTATCATACCAATGTGCCTAGTCTATGTACTCCTCTCCTAGAACCCCAAGATGAACTCCCATAAGCGACTGAAATCACTGTCCTAAATCCTCCATTGTGAAGATGTCTCAATGAAATATGAGCCTGCAAATCCATGAATGGCCTCAAGTCTATCCTGCCATATAGAGTAAGTCTCCACCTCCCCTCTAATGACACCCAAAAAATAAAAATACCAATCACTACCATTTTTCTATTGATCATCATCCTCATCTGAATCAATCTATCACTCACATGAATCCCTGAATCCCACCACCAAATTGGAGGTCCACCACTCCCAATAACCGCTACTTGTTGCGCTGCCATACTGGTAACAATAGGAGTCAAAATGACCCATGTTCCTGGTATTCCATCATCTAGTGGAACCCATGTACTTGGATTCAGCTATGTGCCCACTTATCTGTTCGACCCTTTCCAAACTACACCCAAAATTGTTTTGTCTCAATCACCATCAAACACCTCCTTGGAAAGTATCCTTGTCACTTATGATGCCTCATACCCATATAAATACCCAAAATTCCTTGTCAAAGGTGTATCACACATAGCCCTCATAATCATTTCCCTAAGTGTTGACACAGAGATTACAATTTTACGACCTCTATAGTGGATAATTCCATCCACCACTCCATCAGATGGAATCTTTGTGCACTAATCTAGTGCAATATGAATCTTCTCAGGGATATGACCACATATCCCAAATGAAAGATATCTAGTATGGATATAATCCTACCTGCCTCACCCAACTAACTCAAGTGATCCATCCATATCTTACTGAATAGACTACTAGAATTAGAAAATAGCACTAGATTCCACTGCCACTGCCTGCAAGATTGGAAAGTGTTTGTTGTGTTGGCCAACCCCAATGGTATGACCAAGAACTCTGTTGGGTATGTGTTATATTCTTTGCATGTGTGTGTGTGTGGGTGCATCAGATACGACAACTGTGTCTGACAATCCCTTCACCTAGAGCTCTATCGTGTGCGCTGGGCACTTTCCTAGGGGGGGGAAGGTATGCCCCCCCCTAGTTACGTGCAACATTTGGCAACGAGAGGTAGCCTGGGGTCGATGGGGTTCAGGGCAGTGCCCCGAATTTTTTTTTGGGGAGGTTTTTTGCTATTTTTAGCGGATTTGTAAATTAATCCCGGATTAAGGGATTAAGGTTTTTCTATCTACGGAATACCTAAAAACATTTTATATATTGTATGGTGAATGGTGAAATTCGATATAATGAAAATAAGAAAGGTTTTCCCGGTTGAGGG
>SNQJ01S0144115.1:27763-39786 GCA_010110895.2 Picea sitchensis
AGGAAGGTGCTGACAGAGTAAGGGCCATACCCGTATCGTCATTTTGGGTATCACGATATTTGAAAGGAAGAGTCAAGAGCCTCGACTCATGAACTCACGAGTTGCAAGTTGTGACAAGTGACTTTTGGTTTGGCCCTTAGTCATAGCGATGTGGTCACTTGGGGAGATAGGAGATCACGCCTAGTGTTGTTCGCACAAGGGAGTTCCCGAATGACCTGTGGATCGATAATTTGCAATTCCAGTAGGGAATCTAAAGAGCCGACTCAACTTGAGGGAGATAAAGAATGATCCTATGAGCGGATCTCGGCCCGAGGGCTGATAGGTCTGCGTTAGTTTGGTATCAAAGATATACTTTGTCTATATATCGTAGGCAGAGAGAGGAGATAAAAGGAGCACTCTGATACAATGCATCAGTTTGGTATCAGAGCTATACTTTGTCTATATATCGCAAGCAGAGAGAGGAGATAAAAGGAGCACTCTGATACACTGCATCAGTTTTGGTATCAGAGCTATACTTTGTCTGTATATCGCAGGCAGAGAGAGGAGATCAAAGGAGCACTCTGATAAATTGCATCAATTTGGTATCAGAGCTTGATTTTGTTTATACATTGCAGATAGAAGGAGTAGGAAGAAGATAGAGTACTAAGGACTTTGTAGAGGATTGTTTACAGGTAGGCAACAGTCCATAGACAGTCAGGAGCACTATGGAAGAGGCTGGAAACACTCAAGGTTTCAGAGTGATAGCACCAGATTTGCCAGCAAGGCAAATAGACAGCGAGATGGCTAAAAGACAATGTAAGCTGTTAAAATGGTGGTTGAGGCCTACTGAAAACCTCAACAGACCAGAGAAAAGGGTTCAGATATGTAAACCAGAGACTGGGAGAATTCTCAGTAGTAAGGATGAATTGGGATCAACTGAAGATCTCAAGCACTGCCAGGAGGGCAGAGAGTAAATTCCCAATTGTCAGGTGGACAAAGATTTGAGATCAGTTGAGGATCTCACAGAATGTCATGAGGACAACCAAGGAATTTCACATTTCCAGGTGGGCAATGGATTAATATCGTTGCGGGATCTCATAGACTGCCAAGAGGGCAGCAGAAAAATCCCACATTGCCAGGTGGGGAAGGTTAAGCAGATGAGACTATTTGAGGGTCTCACAAACTCAAAGGTGAGTTTGGATCAGAAGATGCAGCTAACAAAATAGGAAGATCAAGTGAATATTCTAATGATTGGGGGAATTCAGATATTCCTACCATTTTCCCAAGAGGAGGCATAAATTTGTGTTGCAGATGCAGTTACAGAGGAAGTAGGACAACTAGAGGAAGATGGCATGGGAGATAATAGTGATCTGCCCAATTGCAGAAAATTTTTGCAGCTGGGAAAACTGCATGAATAGAGCCAGCCACTGGAGTAGCTGGACGAAGTGATCGAGGAGATCAGAGAGATGATGATCAGGTCAGTAGATACTTCCAGCGAGGAGAAGCTGAGCAGAGAAGAAGAAGAAGCAGTAGTGCAACAACAACAGTAGTAGGGAGATGGAGTAGATGAACAACTCCAGAAATTTGTTTGGGATCCAGGAGTATTTCCAAAGATGAGAGGGGAAGCTCATGAGTAGGAGCTCATGAATTTTTCAGCTGAGGAGTATGATGCAGGAGCATCTCTCCACATTATCCAGCCAACCAGCCAGCCACATTAGTGCATGCATTCAAAGCTGAAGAGAGGCGTAGCCCTCGTCTTCCATTTTGAATTTGAATGGAATTTAATGTTTAGGCTGTTGAGCCATGAAGTCGTGCTTTGTACAGGCATAGAAGTAGGTAGGACTTTAATGCTTTGAAGGCTGAGATATAGATCCGATTTGTAGACTAGACAACCCATTCAATGCCATTGAATATGGTAGGTTGATTGGAGGGAAGAGCTTGAAGAGCCCCTCTTGTAAAAGATCAATTTCGATCTGATTTGGTAAGAGTTTTTAGGAAGGAGAGTAAGAGAAGATCCGAGACCTTGTTAAATTTTGAGCTCAGGAACACCTTGTAAAAACATGCATTTTCCATTTAATACAAAGAAGCAATTTTTCCTACATAATTCCTGTGTTGAACGAATGTCTTTGAGTGTTCTTTATATGCTGTAGATGTATGTTGAAGGTTTGAATTTGCAGGGAGTTGTTTGATTTTCAGGCTTGAGAGGTTCTTTGTGGTTTCATGCCAGGAGGGCGTGACAGAGTACTGCGGTCTTTGAATACCAATGCATAGATGCACTTATGAACTTTGTGGATACATACAAAGATGTGTCAGGTGAGCACATAAGATGAAGTCATTAACTCAGAGGAAGACCTTTGAGGTTGCTGAACACCTCAGGAGGCAAGGTTGTGGAGAACACAGTTGCAGACAGAATCTCTGAGGAGTTCTATGAAGCTTTTCCAAGTGGGCATTAAGCCAAAGTAAGGAGTACATAGAGGAATAACTCTATTGTGAGTTCATTAGAAGCAGGAATCATCTGAGGATTCTTGATACTCTATCAGAAGGGCATTGAGTAAGTGCTAGAGTGCACATAAGGAACTCTTTGAGTTCAGAGATTGAAGAAGAGTCCATAGAAGGATCTTCGCAGGGTTGCTAAACACCCTGAGCACTCAACAAGAGCTTTCTTGAGTCAAGGATAGCTAGAAGGGCATCCAATTTTTCCATCTGAGGGAGAAGGGAAGAAGGAATTATTTTCCTTAGAGGTTTGAGTCTTAGAGAAGATCAAAAAGGATAGTACCTTTGTGTGTGCGAAGACTCTGCTGGAGCGCAGAAATTAGAATCCTTCAAGGATTTGGGAGTTAAGCTCGGGAGAAGTAGCGTTTTTATACGCGTAGGCGAGGACTCAAGTTGCAGAGCTCGTAGGTAAAGGAGAACAAAGGTCGAGGCCTTTGAGAATTTGAAATTCTTCCAAGTCCAGAAGAAAAGCGCCAAGGCTGAGCAGGAGCAATAATTGTCGTCAGATCGGTCGAAAAGATCTGGACCGTTGAAGGTTTCCATGTCCAAGAGGCAGTACAGGAGGAGCGCACAGGAGAAATGATCTGAACCATCAAATATTGAGAGAAAAACCCAACAACCATTGGATCTGTCACGAGATGCATGAGGTTTAAACCCTCATGCATAGAGTAGCAGAAGTGAAGTCCTAAGAAGGAGTTCGTATCAGGATATCGGTGCTCGGGAGTTTGGGAGTTCGAGGGTCTGGACACTCAACCTCAAAAATCGCAACAAGGTGAAATAGATCTGAGACGTCCATCTGTGGGAGGACACATGTTGTGGAATCATCAAATTCATAGATTCGGGCACCAGAACTCATAGAGGTGAGCATATTGACTTTGTTAGTAGCGAAGTCCCAAGGAAATCTGAGTCGTTCATCTGAGAGTGGACGCGTGTCACGAGATCCTCTCTATCGGGGATTCGAACATCGGAGGTCAGAGAGGGAAGTTCTTTGACTTTGCGAGTGGTGAAGTCATGAGAAGATCGAGACCGTCCATTTGAGGAGGACCGGTGGTAGAGATCTAGGGATCTCACGAACTCGGAGGTTTTGAAGGTGAGAGTCCGAGATTTGGGTGCTCCAAGTCACGAGTGGTGAAGTCGCAAGAGAAGCACAGCCGTCCATCTAAGGAGGATAGGTGGCAGCAATCGTGGAGTCGGTGAAGTGTTGAAGAGATCAAGGATTCGGGTCTCGCGAACTCGGAAGTTCACAGGGTGAGGGCCCAAGAGTTGGGTGCTCCAAGTCACGAAGTCGCGAAGTCATGACGAGCGGGGACAACCATTGGATCTAGGTCAAGAGAGGACCGTTGGATCAGAGCCTCATCATGCGTTTCAAGTTCAGAGGTTCGGAGGTTGAAAGAAGTCATTTTCGACTTCATGAGTAGCGAAGTGCCGAGATCCGGGCATGAGAGGACATGTGGAAAAACCACAAGGTGGGCCCAGGTGATTGACAGGTTAATACTCATTGCCTAGAGAAGGGAGTCAACACTCCATTGAATTCTCACATCTTGGGGATTCCCGAGATAAGAGCGTGAAGGCTCGACACTTCAACCTGTGAGGTTGCGAATAGCGAAAAGAATCAAGGGAGGAGTCAACCCAGCGTTGACCTATCGCATCTCAGGAGATCGCAATAGGAGGGCATGAGAGTTCAACCCATGAACTCGTGAAGGTGCAAGAGGTGAGAGGTGCTAGCATTAAGCCTAACTGGCAGTCGCGTGAGGAAGGCACTGACAGAGGAAGAGCCATACCCATATCGTCGTTTCGGGTATCGCGAGATTTGAAAGGAAGAGTCCGGAGCCTCGACTCATGAACTCACGAGTTGCAAGTTGCGAAAAGTGACTTTTGGTTTGGCCCTTGGTCATAGCACTGTGGTCACTTGGGGAGATAGGAGCTCGCACCTAGTGCTGTTCGCACAAGGGAGTTCCCGAAGGACCTGTTGATCATTAATTTGCGATTCCAGAAGGGAATCTAAAGAGCCGACTCAACTCGAGGGAGATAAAGAATGATCCTGTGAGAAGATCTCAGCCCAAGGGCCAATAGGTCTGTTTCAGTTTGGTATTAGAGCTATACTTTGTCTGTATATTGCAAGCAGAGAGACGAGATAAAAGGAGCACTCTGATACACTGCGTCAGTTTGGTATCAGAGCTATACTTTGTCTGTATATCGTAGGCAGAGAGAGGAGATAAAAGGAGAACTCTGATACACTGTGTCAATTTTGGTATCAGAGTTATACTTTGTCTGTATATCATAGGTAGAGAGAGGATATAAAAGGAGCACTCTGATACACTACATCAGTTTGGTATCAGAGCTTGATTCTGTTTGTACATTGCAGACAGAAGGAGCAGGAAGAAGACAGAGTACTGAGGACTCTCTAGAGGATTGTTTATAGGTAGGCAATAGTCCATAGACAGTTAGGAGGACTGTGGAAGAGGCTGGAAACATTGAAGGTTTCAGAGTGATAGCAGCAGATTTCCCAGCAGGGAAAATAGACAGCGAGATGGATAAAAGACAATGTAAGTTGTTAAAATGGTGGTTGAGGCTTGCTGAAAACCTCAACAAACCAAGGAAAAGGGTTCATATATGTAAACTAGAGACTTTGAGAAGTCTCAGTAGTAAGGATGAATTGGGATCAGATGAAGATCTCAAGCACTGCTAGGAGGGCAGAGAGGAAATTCCCGATTGCCAGGTGGGCAAAGAGTTGAGATCAGCTGAGGATATCATAGACTGTCATGAGGACAGCCAGGGAATTTCACATTTCCAGGTGGGCAATGAATTGAGATCACTGTGGGATATCATAGACTTCTAGGAGGGTAGCCGAGAGTTTCCAATTTTTGAGGTGGGAAAGGGAACAAAGATGGGATCAGTTGATTCCATAGACTGCCAGGAGGGCAGCAGAAAAATCCCACATTGTCAGGTGGGCAGGGATAAGAAGATGAGACTATTTGAGGGTCTCACAAACTCAGAGGTTAGTTTGGATTAGCAGATGCAGCTGGCAAAAGAGGAAGATCGGGTGAATCTTATAATGATTGGGGGGATTCAGATATTCCTACCATTTTCCCAAGAGGAGGCAGAAATCTGTGTTGCAGATGCAACAATAGCAGAAGAAACACAACTAGCTGAGACTGTCAGAGAAGCATTGCAGCAGACTTTGGAAGTTGCCCAAGCAAAAAGAGAAGATGAGCATTCTGAGGAGTGTCTCAATGCTTTCATCTAGGAAGTTGAGGAAGCTGCAGCACTGAAGTTGACAACAGAAGAAGCCGAAGAGAAGGTAGATAGATTTCTCACTCCATTGGAGATGGAGCTAGAGATGCTAGAGGATTGGCTGAACAATCCAGAGCCAGCAGGAGAACTAGTAGAAGTTGAGTTGTCAGAGAAGGTGACTGAACAACAGGTCAGTCAAGGGAAAACTGCAGAGTTGAAGTCTACAGCAGAGTGGACACTTAGGGCCAAAAACGAAGATGAGGATGGCATGGGCGATCACAGTGATCTGCCCAATTGCAGAAAATTTTTGCAGCTGGTGAACTGCATGAACAGAGCCAGCCACTGGAGAAGCTGGACGAAGTGATCGAGGATATCAGAGAGCTGATGATCAGGTCAGCAGAGACTTCCAGCGAGGAGAAGCTGAGCAGAGAAGAAGAAGAAGCAGCAACACAACAACAGCAGTAGCAGGGATATGGAGCAGATGAATAGCTCTAGAAATTTATTTGGGATCCAGCAGTATTTCCAAAGCTAAGAGGGGAAGCTCATGAGCAGAAGATCATGAATTTTGTAGCTGAGAAGTATGATGCAGGAGCATCTCTCCATGTCAGCCAGCCAGCCAGCTAGCCACATCAGCGCGTGTATTCAAAGTTGAAGAGAGGCGCAACCCTCGTCTTCCATTTTGAATTTGAATGGAATTTAATGTTTAGGCTGTTGAGCCATGAAGTCGTGCTTTGCACAGGCGTAGAAGCAGGTAGGCCTTTAATGCTTTGAAGGCTGAGATCTAGATCCAATTTGCAGACTAGACAGCCCATTCAATGCCATTGAATAGGGTAGGTAGATTGGAGGGAAGAGATCAAAGAGCCCCTCTTGTAAAAGATCAATTTCGATCTCATTTGGTAAGAATTTTTAGGAAGGAGAGTAAGAGAAGAGCTAAGACCTTGTTAAAGTCTGAGCTCAGGAACACCTTGTAAAAACAGGCATTTTCCATTTAATACAAAGAAGCAGTTTTTCCTGCATAATTCCCGTGTTGAATGAATGTCTTTGAGTGTTCTTTATATGCTGTAGATGTATGCTGAAGGTTTGCATTTGCAGGGAGTTGTTTGGTTTTCAGGCTTGAGAGGTTCTTTGTGGTTTCATGCTAGGAGGGCATGACAGAGTACTGTAGTCTCTGAATACCAGTGCGTAGATGCACTTCTGAACTCTGCGGATTCAGACAAAGACGTGCCAAGTGGGCACAGAAGATGAAGTCATTAACTCGGAGGAAGACCTTTGAGGTTGTTGAACACCTCAGGAGGCAAGGCTATGGAGAACACAGTTGTAGACAGAATCTCTGAGGAGTTCTGTTAAGCTCTTCCAAGTGGGCATTGAGCTAGTGCAAGGAGTGCACAGAGGAAGAACTCTTTTGTGAGTTCATTAGAAGCAAGAATCATCTGAGGATTCTTGATACTCTGCCAGGAGGGCATTGAGTAAGTTATAGAGTGCACAAAAGGAACTCTTTGACTTCATATATTGAAGAAGAGTCCATAGAAGGATCTTCGTAGGGTTGTTGAACACCATGAGCACTCAGTAAGAGGTTTCTTAAGTGAAGGATAGCCAGGAGGGCATCCAATTTCTCCATCTGAGGGAGAAGGGAAGAAGGAATTATTTTCCTTAGAGGTCTGAGTCTTAGAGTAGCTCAGAAAGGATAGTACCTTTGTGTGTGCAAAGACTTTGCAGGAGCGCATAAGTCAGAATCTTTCAAGGATTCGGGAGTTAAGCTTGCTAGAAGCAGTGGTTTTATACGCATAGGTGAGGACTCAAGTTGCAGAGCTCGTAGGTAAAGGAGAACAAAGGTTGAGGCCTTTGAGCATTTGAAATTCTTCCAAGTGCAGAAGAAAAGTGCCAAGGCTCAGCAGGAGCAATAGATATCGTCGGATTGGCCGAAAATATCTGGACCATTGAAGGTTTCCATGTCCAGGAGGCAGTACAGGAGGAGCACATAGGAGAAATGATCTGAACCATTAGATCTTGAGAAAAAACCCAATAGTCATTGGATCTGTTAGGAGCTTCAGGAGGTTTAAAACCTCACGCATAGAGCAGCAGAAGCCAAGTCCTGAGAAGGCATTTGTATTAGGATATCGGTGCTCGGGTGTTTGGGTGTTCGGGAGTCCGGAGGATGAGAGTCCGGACACTCGACCTCAAAAATCACGACAAGGCGAAATATATCTGAACCATCCATCTGCAGGAGGACGCGTGTCATAGAATCATCCAATTTGGAGATTTGGGCATCAAGACTCATAGAGGTGAGCATCTTGACTTCGGGAGTAGCGAAGTCCCAAGGAAATCTGAGTCGTTCGTCTGAGAGCAGATGTGTGTCGCGAGATCCTCTCTATCGGGGATTCTGACATTGGAGGTTAGAAAGGGAAGTCCTTCGAATTTGCAAGTGGCGAAGTTGCGAGAATATTGGGACTGCCCATTTGAGGAGGAAAGGTGGCAGAGATCTAGGGATCTCGCGAACTCAGAGGTTTGTAAGGTGAGAGCCCAGGATTTGGGTGCTCCAAGTCACAAGTGGAAAAGTTACGAGAGAATTGAAGCCGTCCATCTGAGGAGGACAGGTGGCAGCAATCACAGAGTCAGCAAAGTGCCGAAGAAATCCAGGATTTGGGTCTCGCGAACTCGGAAGTTCATAGGGTGAGGGCATAAGAGTTGGGTGCTCCAATTCATGAAGTCATGAGGAGCGGAGACAACCATTGGATCCAGGTCAAGAGAGGACCATTGGATCAGAGCCTCATTGCATGTTTCACGTTCAGGGGTTCGGAGGTTGAAGGAAGTCATTTTTAACTTCATGAGTAGTGAAGTGCCGAGAGCTGGGAACGAGAGGACACGTGGCAGAACCACAAGGTGGGCCTGGGTGATTGACAGGTGAATACGTGTCACCTAGAGAAGGGAGTCAACACTCCGTTGACTTCTTGCATCTCAGGGATTCACGGGATAAGAGCGTAAGGGCTCAATGCTTCAACCTATGAGGTTGCGAATAGTAAAAAGTGTCAAGGGAGGAGTCAACCTAACATTGACCTATCATGTCTTGGGAGATCGCAATAGGAAGGCACGAGAGTTCAACCCATGAACTCGAAAAGGTGAAAGTGGCAAGAGGTGCTAGCGTTAAGCCTAGCCAGCGGTCGCATGAGAAAGGTGTTGACAGAGGAAGAGCCATACCCGTATCGTCGTTTCGGGTATCGTGAGATTTGAAAGGAAGAGTCGGGAGCCTCGACTCATGAACTCGTGAGTTGTGAGTTGCAACAAGTGACTTTGGGTTTGGCCCTTGGTCATAGTGCTGTGGTCGCTTAGGGAGATAGGAGCTCGCGCCTAGTGTTGTTCGCACAGGGGAGTTCCCGAAGGACCTGTGGATTGATAATTTGCGATTCCAGCAGGAAATATAAAGAGTCGACTCGGCTCGAGGGAGATAAAGAATGATACTATGAGTGGATCTCGGCTCGAGGGCCGATAGGTTTGCATCAACCAACCGATGCATATACTTCCTTGTTGGATGGTCCATAAGGAATTTCCTCAACTACTATCTTTGGAACTAAGCCTTGAGCCAAAATAAACATTTCATGATCCCTGCAATGCAAAATATGTGCACAGTTAAAACCCTTTGTGTCAAAAATATCTTCAAATACCTACAACTTTGAATGCTCCTCGTGCGGGATCCTCACAAGAGGATCCTCCCTCATATCATGAGTGCCACTCATGCTCTCATGTGTCACTACTACTAAATATGATGGAGTCTCTATTATTGTTAATGATGAAAACCATGCCACACTAAGATATTAACAAAGCTCCTCAATTTCCATTTCCTTGTCTTCAACAAACTTAAGAGCAAGGTCCCTATCCATGAACAATTGCAAGTAATCAACTTTTATATGTTCTAGTGCTTATTTGATGATGCGTAATTGAGAACTAGTGCTCTCATATGCAACTCCTATTTGTCTCTCCTCCATATGAGATTTCCACATAATATCTTCAATAAACTTATGAATACCATCTACCCTTGTCAACACATGCACAATTTTCTCCTCCTTGACCAATAATTGGTCCTCTAAACCCTATCGAGGTAAAATCATGTCCTCATCATCATCGACATCATAAATGAGATATGTTGTTGAATCCTCATCAAGCATAGGTGACATCGCACTTATACTTCCCACATCATAAGAATCATACATGGTGAAAGTTGTGGTATCCTCAACATTGATTGATTGGAACATATAATTATCACAAGATGTTTCATCCTTGTCTTTTGTTGATCCATCAAAGGTATACCCATTCAACACACTAGTTTCCTTGGATTCACTAGTTAGCTCTGATGATGTATCATAGGATATTGTTTGGCCCCTCTTAATGCTATATGAATTCTCATACAAAAGGTCAATATGAGGTCTTGTTAAACCTTCCTCATGAAGTGAAGTCCTTGCTTCACCAACTTCTGTAGATTTTAACCCCTTTTTCTTCTTCTTCCCAAATAGAAGATTCAACAACTCAGGATTCTCTAACAACATTGTGAAATTTATTTGATATTCTTATAGACTTTTTTGATAGTTCTGAAAGGATTGTAATAATTTTTTCCTAAGTTCTTGACTTGTCTCCATACTTTAAAATCACGCATCTTTTTCTGGAAAAACCCTGAAATTTAACAGAAATTAAAATGTTCATAACTTTACTTCTCAGACTCTGTTTCGAAAGATTTTTTTTTTTTAATTGGGTAGTTTTCCAAGAGGATTTAAAATATTGAATTTTATTTTTCAAAATTACTCTAAAAAAGTTTCATATATGAGCCTGAATTGCGTCACCCTCTTTTTCCCTAAAAAATATTATGCAAAAAGAGCTCAAAATGTTTTCCCTTCTTTGGCCAAGGAAAGTGCTATGATGCAATCATAGGCTAGCAAGATCACCATCTCTTATGAAAATATATTGAATACAACAATCCAATGGTTTTTATAGCAGCTACAATACATCAATGAAAAACACACAATAAAAGCCAAAAACCTGGAATCATGCCATGGCCTCCTCAACAGATGAGATCAAACCCTCCAAGTGCCACAACCCCTCTAAGAAAATCACTACAACCCAAAACTGAAAACAAACCCAAGATGAAGCTCCAATGAAGATCCTGGATAGATCCTCCTCCTTGTCTAGCTAGGGTGGATATTGCACCACCAAAACTAAACCTTCAGTGGAAGGGTTTTGCCCAAAACCCCAATGAAAACACTGGCTAAAAGAGCACTCAATAAGATATCAAATCATAATACCAAAGTGAGACTCTACCCCTCATTTTATTATTTTTCCATTCCTTCTATAACTTTCCCCTTTTTTACCAAATCAAATGTAACTTTTAGAATTTCTCCTTTTTGACTAAATCAAATATAACCCTTATTTTCCCTTCAATTTTCACTTTAATATTAAAAGTCACTTTAATAATTGTTAAGTAACTTATTAATCTAAAGTTATTTTACTTCCCTAATGTCACTTTAAAAACATAACATATCTTAACTAATTGACATTAAATGACCCCCCTTTTTACTCCTTTTCTCCATTGACAAGCCACGAAAGTCCCTTCTAATACAAATCATGGGAACCCAAAAAAGTGTACATGACAAAACATTTCTAGAAAAGAAAAGGTTGGGACATTTCCTTGTCAAAATGGAAATTCAAGTTTATGATACTCTTTTGCACAAGCAAATTCATCTTATTGGTCCTTGATAGAAAGGAATGTGGAGGAAGAAACAAATTCAAATAAATTAAATACTAAATATTCACCCCATTCAAAAGATAAATTTCATGACCTTGAATTGGAAGGTTTTATCAATAAAAAAAAACAAACGAAAGGATCAATGGTGCATACTTGTAGTAGAGACAACTTGGATAATGATCAGTTGTCAAAAAGTTGGAAATTAAAGATATACTTATAAATTTCACATTGGAGTGCTTTAAGGAAATAAAAAGATTAGGGGGAGAGTCCCTTTACTATTGTTGTCAAAGGGGGAGATGTTTCATATAGAGGAAGAATTGCAGACACAAGGAGAGTTGCACATAGGGGGAGTGTTATATAATTGAGTAAGGGTTTCCATCAATGAGACAGGGGGAGATTGTTGGAAATATTTTTTTCATTGTTGTTAAATATAGGGGGAGCCTCCATATGTGCAAGATAAATATTACAAGCCTAAATATGTCCAAGATAAATATTTCAATATGGATATTGTTGAAAGTATTATTTTTAGATTTTTGATGATAAGTTTGGATACCTTATATTTGATGAAATGTTTACCCTACATACCTAG
>SNQJ01S0144116.1:0-11242 GCA_010110895.2 Picea sitchensis
TGTTGAGTACTTTTTCTAAGGATTTTCTATGCTATATTAATATTTGGTTCTTAACATGATCACATTCACGAGTGGCGTCGACGACATAGTTTGTGCAAAGCAAAAACCACCAAAAAACAATGTCTTGATTGGTTTCTCAGATCACTTGTCTCTCTCCTTGGAAAAGATGTGGCTTCCACCTTCCCTCAATCAGAAGAAGATGCCATTGGTAAAGCTCAAAAATACAACCTCATCTATTCACAATAAGGATACTTGTATACAGTACTCCCTGATCTCCCAAGACCAGTGCCATTTGGCCAAGATAATCCTGGGATGTCTCACTCAACAGACGAATTGATTGGTATCACCACACACCATAATCTGCAACCCCAACAACCATCAATGTATGGCACACCTCAATATCCGCCGACATATGGAGGAACCCCTTATTATCCTCCACCCCCTTATCAACAACCATACCCTATTGCCCTTCCTCCACCCATCACTGGGCCACCACCAACACCCACAATACGCCCACCTATCCAAACAAGTTCTAGTACTCCTTCTACCTCAGCTTATACTCTAAGTACTAGTGAAAGTGACATGCCCTCCTATGTACCTTACGAATCATTACCACAACATAATCTGTACTTTCCATTTACTCGCCCTCCATAGCCCATGGCTCCACCACCAGGACACCCTCATGCTAGGGTAAATTTTTTTCAACCCTCTCCCATTCAGCAATATCAAAATTTTGAACAGCTGAATACAAAAAATCCAACTCATTAGTCGAATAATGCCAAAAAGAAAGGAAAAAAATGGAACAATAATAACCCAGGTCAAGGAGGAAATCACCCCCAACAGAACCAACCTACTGGGGGAAACCAAAACCAAGGAATTTAGAACCCCCAGGGGGGAAACAACAACAAGCGTCAAGGGAAAAATAACAATAAACTTCAAACCAACTTCCCCTGTACCCTTTGCGGTGAGTTCGGTCATTTTACTCATCATTTCCCCTAAATCGTTGATTTTAAATGGAAGAAAGACTCAGTGAATGGAACACATCCTCCAGCACCACCTGCCCCTCAGTAGGCCCCAAAAAAATACGTGCAACAACCACCCCCAGTCGTATTGTAGAACCCCATTCCACATCAAGGAGTGATGAACACCCAACAGGACATGTAGCCTACTCCACCACAGTTGCGACAATATATCAATCCAACCAATCCCCCAGATCGTACTATCCTCCTCACTAGTGAGGAAGAAGTCCTTCTACAAACACATAGTCGTCAATACCGTGCACCCACTGAGTCTCCTCCCATTCCCCCAGAAACAATCCTAGCACCAATGAGACCCTCCTTGATGATCCCTCACCCTAACACAGAAATCCCTCTTCACATCCCTCGCATCCCATTACGCAGGAATGTCCACAACCGACAGGCTAGGGCGGCTCATAATTACAATTTGGTTGATGACTTGTCATAGTCCCCGACTGTCATGTTAGTCTTAGAAGTACTTCAAACTTGTCCCACTCAGTGGAAATAATTACTTTCTGCCTTAGGGGTAGTCAACCCTGTGGATACTCAACTCATCACATTTGATCTCGACAGTGGAGAACCTCGCCTCCCCACTCTCATCGCTTTTCAAATCCCCATTAAAATTCAGAACAATACAGTTCATCGGTGCATCATTGATGAAGGTGCATCCACATGCATCATGTCCAAGTCTATATGGCAGAAAATTGGTTCCCCCAAACTCATACCATATGCCATTACCTTAAGATCTTATGACGGATGACCATCTTCTCCCGAAGGGATCTTCCAAAATGTCCCTATAGAACTCGGGGGTAAGACCATTCTCATTGACATTGAAGTTATCGATGCCCCACTCGATTACAATATCTTGTTCGGTCATATCTACTTGTACACTATGAAGGTAGTTGCCTCTTATATCTTTCGAACCATGATGTTCCCCCATAATGGGAAAATCATTACCATTGATCAAGTTTCACATTATGAGCCTAACCCTTCTGCCAACATCGATAACATTCTCCCTTTCATCCATACTAATCATGAGATGTACCCACTCATCGAAATGGGGCCCAAAATTTTCAAAGACCCATCCTTGTTAGGAACTTACCATGGTGCAACACTGCTCATTCATCCTTCCAATCAGGTATGTGTCATCTCATCCAAAGGAACTGACATTGAGGATACCCTTCCTCCCAGTGAGGCTTCTCTTATATCTGGCGTCCCACTAGTTGCAGAGCTCCTCCCTCAAGAATCTCCTGCGAACTCGTTGACTCCACTAGTTCACAATTTCACCTCACCCCAAGGCCATATCCCAGTTTGGGAGATAGTTCCCCAAGCCATTACTCAAATCCATTTCTTTTACCCTCCACCAGGTGTACAGGCTTTCTAGGTCACTGCAATGCTTACCCTTCCTAATATGGTGTTGGAAATCCCAGTTTGGTATTTACACCCACCAGAGATGGTTCCTCAACCATCCCTCCCTCCCCAAATAGAAGGAATCCCGATGCAGATTCTCATACTCACTCCCACAATACCCCCTACACCCCCACCCACTAAATCCCCTGCTACAGTTGGGGGCAGGTGAAATAAAAAGGAGCCCACAGTTCCACCTCCCCCACGCATCCAACCTCCTTGCGCGCTATGCGATAAAGATGGACACCCCACCAACAAATGCCCATCTCTCCCTGAGTTACGTAATCTCATCCAACTCCCTCGAGCACCACCACCGCTCATTGCTTCCTCCAGTATTGCTGCTATCTCATAGAACACAAGTAACAAAAGATTGTGAACCAAATTCGCATGTGCCATTTGTTCAGAATATGGCCATTACACACACCACTGTCTATCATTACCTCAATTCTGATAAACACTAACAACTGTATGCCAGATATTTCAACAAACATCCACCCCAACTCCTGTCACCGACATCCATTATGTCATAACCTCAATCAACAAACGTATGAGATTCCCTTTCTCTCTCTTCTAATCCCTAGATCATTTCACATATCAATGTCCTATGATCATTGAATATAGGCAATGCCAAGTGACCCTAATTCAAACTCCTACACCCCCTACAGAATTGATGATTAACACTCACCCATCACTAGAGATTCTTCATATTATTTCTCTTGAGACATAAGCTCTCCCTACTACACCATGGTTCTTGGATGACTTATACGAGGATTTACCCCCAAATCCCCCCAATTCTCCCATTCATTTCCCCACAGAAATTTTACACCCAACTACCATTTATAATCCTCAATATCTCAATATTTGGTTTATGTCGAGTGAACCATCACAACCTCATTGCATCATTCCTCCTGGTTCTTCACCACCAGAAGATAACCACATGGTGACAGTCACCTATGTCACTCTTTTAGATCCCTTGTATTCCCAACAATTCCACTGTGACGAGGACATACTCAAGGAATTAACCACCCCCAACTACCCATGGGATGCGCTACACCACAGAGTGCTCTTCCTTTCACAAGAAGCCTTCATGCCTCCTAACCAACACCCCATATACACAGTCAAAACCAAGGATTTTATCCCATCAGGGAATATCAACTGGTTCAACAACCCCATCCCTACCCTTGACGCTTTGAAGAAGGAAACATGGCCAACATTTCCCCTACCATCAAAATCAATATTTCCATAAAAAATGGAGTCGTCGAGGAAATAACCATTGGTGCTGCATGCACTACTAAAGAAATCAGCGCCTACAAAACCCTCTTCAAAGAATACCAGGATATTTTTTCTTGGTCATACACAGAGATGTCTGGCCTCTATCCCTCTATTGTTGAACATCGCATAGACACCTGGCATGATATCACACCAGTTCACCAAAAACAACGACTTCTACACCCATCCAAAGAAACGGCCATGAAAGTCGAGATTGACAAATTACACACTACTGGGTTCATCTACCCCATCACCTATACCTCATGGGTCTCCAACCCTATCCCCGTTAACAAAAAATAGGGCACCATCCTTATATGCACGGACTTTCGTGATCTCAATCATGCCTGTCCCAAAAACAACTTTCCAATGCCTTTCATCGATCAAATTATCGACGACTTCGTAGGCCACGAGGCTTTATCCTTCATGGATGGTTTCTCTGGCTATAACCAAATCCAAATACATCGAGCCGATCAATACAAGACCGCATTTACCACCCCTTCGGGTACTTTTTCATATCGCGTCATGCCTTTTGGCCTAAAAAACGCTGGCGCAAATTTCCAACGGGCTATGACATACATTTTTCATGATCTGACTCATATCATCCTTGCATACTTGGATGACCTCACAGCTCGATCCAAAAAATGCGCTCATCATCTTGATGATTTACGAGTCATCTTCCAAAGGTGTCATCAGTAAAACATCCTCTTGAACCCCCTCAAGTGCATGTTCTGCATCACTGTCAGGTGCCTCCTCGGGTTCATCGTTTCCCAAAGTGGTATTACAGTGGATCCCCTCAAAGTCCAGGCCATCATAGAAATTCCACCCCCCCCAGAATTTACGCCAACTCCAAAGCCTACAATGAAAATCTAACTTTTTACGATGATTTTCCCCAAACTATGCCACTCGAGCACATGGTTTCCTTCACTTACTATGCCACAACATCCCATTCCACTGGGATGAACTTGCCCAAAAATATTTCGACGATCTTAAAATGGCACTCTCCAACACCCCTTTAATTAGTTCACCCGACTATAATTGCGACTATATCCTCTACATATCAGCCTCAACCGTCTCAGTAGCAGGAGTTCTCATTCAAATAGGAGATGATGATCGTGGGCATGTCATTTACTACATTAGTAAAAACCTCTCAGGGCCACCCTTGAAATACAATCACAAAGAGAAACTATCCCTTTCAGTCGTCCTCGTAGTCCAGAAACTGCGCCATTACATTCTTCTTCGCACAGCCAAAGTCATAGCAGATTCCGACCCCATGCAATACTTGCTCAGTCATTGGAAAATTAACGGTAAATTTGCCCGATGGATCGTTATCCTTCAGGAGTACGATCTCGAATTTGCAACACCCAAGATCAAGAAATATCTCATCCTCTCCGAACTCATCACAACTTTCCCCTCCGATACTACCAGTCCCCCCATCAATATCGACTTCCCCGATGAACATCTCTTTTACATCCCCTCGGATGATCCTTGGTATGGTGATCTCCTTGTCTGCCTATGAACCAAAAAGTTCGGTAACCACCTCTCATGAGAAGATCGTCGACGTATTCTCCATCAGCCCCCCCGCTATCTCCTCATCAGAGATATCTTATATCGGCGATGGGTTGACACCATACTCCTTCAATGCTTGACTATTGATGAGGTTGATCGAGTCTTGAATGACTGCCACAGTGGGGCTTGCAGGGGCCACCTTTTGGGGATGTGCACCACTCAGAAAATCATCCACACAGGTTACTTTTGGCCTACATTATTTCACGATTGCATTCATGCTATGAAGCGATGTGATAAATTCCAGCTTTATGCCAACAAAGCACGAGCACCACCTTCTCTTCTACACCCAGTCATTACTGTAGACCCCTTTTGTAAATGGGGCATCGACTTCATGACGTGCAACCCTCCATCCAACAATGGACACAAACACATTGTCATCGCAGTTGATTACTTCACAAAGTGGGTTGAAGCCATGCCTACCTTCAATGACACTGCTGACACCATAGCACATTTTTTCTTTAACCATGTCATATCCCACTTTGGAGTACCACTCCAACTAGTCTCTGATCACGTGAAACATTTCGAGAATAATATTTTCGTCGAACTCTCATCTCGGTTAGGATTCTCCCATGAGTTCGCCTCACCATACTACCCTCAGTCCAACAGGTAGGTCGAAGCAGTTAACAAGGTCCTCAAGACCATGTTGCAACGCACAGTTAACAAACATAAGACCAATTGGCATCATATATTATTTTCAGTGCTATGGGCTTACTGTACAACCATCAAAACAGCCACTGGTTTCACACCATTTCATCTAGTCCACGGGGTTGAGGCCACTCTTCCTATCGAGTGTGAAATGCCCACCTTACGCACCGCAATTGAGCTATTACCCGACACTGCTCCAATGGAGCAGCGTTTGCTGAACTTAGAGTCCCTGGATGAATATCATTGATCTTCATTACAGAACAATGGGACAGCCAAAAAATGGTCAAAATCCACCTTTGATCACCATGTCAACCTTCGCTCATTTCACGAAGGTGACCTCATCCTTGCTTACGATATCACTCACAATACCCTTGGTCATGGAAAATTTGAGTCACTGTGGCATGGCCCTTACATTATCCAACATTGCCTCACAAAAGGCGCATACATCCTGGATTCCCCTAAGGGCCACTCTCTCAAAGAACCCGTCAACGGGTTGTACTTAAAGAAATTTTACGCCTGAGCATAGCCATTCTACACTAGGTTATTTTCTTTTGTAGTGTTTTTAATCTTTTTTTCCACACCTCACGTCTAAACTATCATTTGTGTTATTGAAAAATGCCTCCTCCATCGGCCTACCACATCAGTTACACCGACGACACCAGCTGTTGGACACAGAATCTCACTTCGGCTGCTTGGGCCCTCTATTCCCCCTCACCTGAACTGCTCCACTCTAGCAGCATATTTTTGGGCTCCGCAACCAACAACCAATATGAGTACACTATTGTCATTGGTCTCCTCGTTGATTCCATCCATCATCGTATTCGTCACCTTAGCATCTTACTTGACTCCCAACTAGTCATCCTCCAACTCAACAATGTGTACCGTGTCCGCGATCCTTGCCTCTTTCGCAAATACCAACAAGTTAGACTTTTATCTCGACATTTTGATTTCATTACATTTACACATATTCCAAGACAATTTAATCAAATCACAGATAACCTGGCTAACATTGTACAAGATTGGCATATATCACATAAAGACACCTTTACACACACATAAACCATCAGAAGTCTGTCACAGCATATAGATTAGACATCATACACAACATTAAAAAAATTCNAAAAATAGAGTAGATCATGTACAAAATCGGTAGGCTAGTGAACCACCTTGGTACAAAACTAGTGTCACCAGACCAAATGGGCTCACCAACCTATATAATATACAAAAATACACAGAGGGACACTCATGGTGCCTCTAGAGAACCACCACCTGGCCCTCCCTTAGGAGGTGGTGCCCCACCCGCTATCGGTCCCTCCGGACCTAGGGGTAACCGCCCAGTCATCGCAGCACCTACTACTGTTTCTCACCGAACCATGGTCTGCCACATCAACAAAACCCCCAAACATTGCTCTAGGATGCCCTCGTCTTGGATACGCGACCACATGCCCTCAGACACCCCCTGTAGCACCGCCTCTAAGAAGCAACGAATATCCTCAAAATCTCCCTCGGCCTCTACCAGAGGAGCATGTGATGGCCCTACACCAAGGTCGTCGAAACATCATCTCCTAAACATTCTCTCATCGCAAACTATTCTGGCCTCAACATCCTCGTGTCGTTGTCTCTCTCCTACTCCCAGCTCTCCCCGTGGAGGCCTCACCGTCCCCTGACGAGCCGGTGCTCTAACCAACTCAACCTCATGCCTGCGAGGTCCCACATCTACACATACAAACAAACAAAGGATAGCATCAACATCTATCTATACATAATACACATGCTATACTATCTAAATATCAAAACATCAAAAATCACATCATACCCCGGTGGTCGAACACCTCTCCTAGAGGTAACACCATATCGGGATCACCCTGGAAGTCCACCCCACAGTACGGATACTGTAGTATGATCTGTGGCATTTTCCACCACACTTGTACATCCTCGACCATGAAAAAATGGCCACCCTCCCCACCACCGTGCAGAATCAAAATCCTAGACCACCGCATTAGTCGCGGCTCTCGCACACCAGGTGCACCCAATAACACTCTAGGGCGCAACATCAACACCCTCTCCAAAAACCATGCAACCAAGATGGACCCAAAAGCGAACTCCCCTAAGTCTGCAACCCGACACCTGTCAAGCTGCCCTACCATCTTGGTATGAATCATCAAGCCCCAAGCAAAATTCTCTTTTGCCAGCACCCTCCCCATAACCCTTAGCTGACCACCACTGATCTGTTGAGTCGCGAAGGACCCATATACCCTCACAACGATCGTTGCTACACAACAAAGAACTAGGGAATCCATAGCCTCGATACTCACCATGGAGCCTGACATAAAATCATCCCTCGAATAGTACCTCCGGACTAAGGTATCCAACTGCACATCCCCAGGTAATACGGGCTCCACCGGTAAGGGAATTCCCTAAAAAGGGAGCCCAGTCAGAAAATATACATCCTCCATCGTAGTAAAGGCCAGCTGCTCACCCCACACCATAAAAAAATGCAGATCCGGACTCCACATCCGGATCAAGAACTACAGGAGCTACTCTTGGGCCCATACCAAGGGGCACTCAAAAAACTTCAGCAGCCCACAAGCTGCCAAAGTGTCATGAACTGTCGGCTCCTTAATGGCCACAACCTCCCTGAGCTGTGACCAATCCCTCTCTCTCCAGTGAACCAAGATTTTCCAAATGATCACTTGCAACCACATAATCCAGTTCTCGATTAGCCATCTCAAACATAAACACATTNACATCCCCCCCCCCAAAAAAGATAAGTTTTTCACCTGTTAGCTTTGCCGCCAAGGCGCAGTTGTTTAACTCCACAGGCGCGTACACATGCGTGCCTATTAACCCCACAGGTGCACACACATGTGCACCTGTTCATGCCACAGGCGTACACACATGTGCACCTATTCATCCCACAGGTGCACACATATGCACACCTGTCGGCCATACATAGGCGCCTTCATCAGTCCATGTCAGATATATAGGCGCGCATCATAGAGCACATATTCACTACACAGTTGCGCACTCATGCACAACTGTTTAGCTTACAGGAACACATACCATGCGCGCCTGTTTTCCCCAATAAGGCACCCCCACGCGCGGATATCCACAAAACAGGCGCGCACCCATGTGCATATATTTCCTGATCACCTGCATACTAGGGGGGCCCACACCCACAAAACCTCCTGTATGGCCCTACCCAAAAATAGAAACCCTAATTCTATGCAGGATGAAAAGACAACTAACCTGAAGCTCACTGGTCCTGAATCAACTACCTCGGTCTCCCGGAATCTCCAAATCTCCTCTGAATATCTCTCGTCCAATCACTCTGACAGCAGGTACAAATGAGGTGGCAATGTGGGCCCTACAACTATATATAGTCCTTTTTTCCAAACTTCTAGACTCCATTCCGAGAGCTTTGGACGTTCATTTTTCGATCCGTCTTCAGCCACAGGATCAACACCCCGTCCTCTACATCAAGACAGTCCCCAAGACATTTTTCATCCTTATCCCCCGAGAAGCCTTTTTTTCTCATACCCCGTCTAGGTACACATGCTCATGTTCAAAGTTATCAAATAAATGATTATATGTTCAATTATCTTCAAATATTGTTCACGTCAGGTATTTGGTTGTCATGTGTGCAGGTACTTGGTCATCACACACCAGAGAGACACCTTCAGGTATATAATCAACAATGGCATGTAATCATTCCCTCTGAATCTCAATTACATCTCCAGTCATACCCTCTGAAATTTTCCTTTAGGGTCCCTATATCCGGCTCTGTAGTACTGTCACCTCCACTGCATTATGGGTACTGTCACCCGGTAGCATTCTCCCCCACATGAGTTTTCCCATTCATAGCCCCTTTTGGCACTTTGACACTCATCCTGTTTTCAACCTTTAGGGATGGGAGTCTCGATAGTATTACATCATGTCGCGAATCAGCCACATACTCCTTCTCCTCATTTTTCTAGCCTACCCAATGGACTCCCAGGGCACTTCCTCATGGTTTTATTTTAACTACACTCCCGCAGCACCATTTACCATCCATTTCATCCACCAACAGTTTTCCCATCTTCAGGCTGCCCTCCATACATTTTCCTAATACAGAATCCCGCTTATGGGACCCCAACCCTCCACTTGTTTTTTACACCAACTTGTGCCATCCTCAGGCCAAGCCATCTTACACTGGGGCACCCATTTCTGTATCTACATTATTATCATCCCCACTGATTTTTTTTAATTCTTTTTGTAATCAAGCCCTTGTTTCCATCATTTTACATAGCTTTTTGTCGTCAACTTCGGTGACCTTCTTCAAAAATGCAATCTATTTCGCCCTTGGTTGGGTCATTCCTTATCACCTACTCCTATTGACATCATCCATAAACCTCGAGTATGCCACAGGCCACCTACCTCTACTCTCGGAGTTTGCTCACTTTGTCCCGCCTCTGGCACAACTTATCCCACGTCTCATTGTCCCCCTGACACTCAACCTTATTGAACGGTTGCATCCACTTATACTTCGCATATATCCCCATACAAGGGCAGTCTTGAGTCTCCATGCATCCTGACTTCATCCATGTACCTCCTCAGTTCCTAACCTCACCTAGTGTGATGTAGGAGCATCTCAAGTGAGCCAACGTGGAGATAAAAGATAGCTGGAAAAGTGCCCAGCGCAAATTTTGAAAATGACTTGAAACATTAATGAAGTCATCAAGTGGAGGCACACTTGTAAAATGTAAACGGACCTTGAGCGATCTGCTCTCGTCCATAGTAGGTAGAAGGCATTTATAATAGTTAATGCAAGTAGATAGAATTTAATGCGTAGATTAGACAGTTTAGAATGAAAGAGGGAAACGAGATATAGACACCCTCAATGTGTAGAATAGAAAGGGAGGATGTCAATTGAGAGCATATAGCATAGAAGAGAAGGAGTAGAGAGTTGTGTAGCCGAATTCCATGTACAGAAGTTTTGGATTAATACAAAAAGGCTTTGATTCAGACTCATGGTGTTCAAATATTCTTTGTGTATGCATTTTTGAATGTTATGCTCATGAATGTTTTACTCTTTCTGTCGTGAAATTGCTTTTATGTTATGTATGAATGATTTCTTGTTAAATGTTTGAAATTTGAGAGGAAAGGATAAAGGAATGAGTTTCAATTGTTTCTCTATCTGAGAAAGAGTTCTTGCAAGGAGTGTATTTGAATTGTCCGCAAGGAGTGCGTTGACGAAGGGTTCAAAGGTTTGTCTCTGAAATCTCAGATAGGGTAGCTTTTGTTCTCATTCACACCGAAGTATAAGTTAAGAACAGGAGCCGTTCAAGGTGTGCGCAGGC
>SNQJ01S0144118.1:0-24329 GCA_010110895.2 Picea sitchensis
ATTTAAACGTGGCAATTACATATCTTTACAGTAATTTTTTAATGTGATTAGGTAAATGTTAAAAAGTAAACATGTTAACGGATGCCTTGATAAATGCAAGAAAGTTATGAACAATAAATCTCACCCATTCATTTTGGAGGACGACTAAGATGAACAATAAATGTCAGCATCTTCAATGCATAGCCATCAGATTAGGGTTTAAGGTTAAATAATGTTAAAAGATCATTAATTGTGCCCATTGTCAATAGGTATACGCCTTTGGCGTAATAAACAAATAAAATTGTAACGATGATTAGATATTGATTATCTAATTTTTAAATAAGAAAATGATTTGTTAAAATATTTATATATTACAATTTGAGTAGATTTAATTATTAAAAACACGTGTTTATTTATTGGAGGTTAATGAAATTCAGAGAAGATAAGATATATACTTAAACTTTAGGAATCAAATTATACTCATTATTATATTATTTGGTATGTTTTAATCGTGACAATGGTTTGTTAAAAGATAATGATATAAAATTTATTTTTAAAAGAGATTTTATTTGTTTAAGTAATAGCATACTATAACATTTTGTTATAACATTTTGTTAAAAGATAATGACATAAAATTTATTTTTAAAGGAAATTTTATCTGTTTAAGTAATAATAAACTACAACATTGACGAATATTTAAAAATTCAAGATCATGTTTATTTATATAAAATTTAAGGTTTGGAGGAGAATCTACAAGTAATAGCTATCATTTAAAAAATATTTAGAATTTCAAGAAAAATTTGTAAATATCTATTTTATTTTGCATAAGGGTGAGCTATCATTTAAAAAAATATTTAGAATTTCAAGAAAATTGTAAAAAATATTTTGCCTTACAGAGGGCGCTTAGAATCAGGGTGAGTGGTTAGGAGTAGTGGTGAAGGCAGAGGTGAATGTTGCACCTCCACACCTTACCACCACACCCCCAACCAACCACTCAGGCGAAGGTGCATAACGTGCACATTAAATTTGATACGATCTCTCATTTACATAACAAAATACCATATAATTTTATATACTTTGGGAAATTTTTCCTTAGAAATTTTGGATAATATTTCTACATTAATATTCATTCAAAGATTTTTATAATTATCTAAAAACAAAACGATAGCATGTTTGACTCATGAGTTTTCCTTAATTTCATTTTCAAATTTACAAAATTAAAAAATCTCAGATTTGAATAAATATTGTATAATAGTCAACTTATTTTTAAATTAAACAAATTTTAATTATTATTAAAAATACAAATTCTATATATTTTTCAAAAAAATTATATATCAATTACAACTCAATGTTCCTCCTTCCCCAGCTACTTCTCAAATCCATGTATACTACCTACAATGACATATAATTTTGTTAAATATTATTGTCACTGAAAATACAACTAATAAACACTTTTCTTATAATGAAACATTTTTACCATCGCTCTACACCTATATTTCAACCCATAATCCTTACCATAAAGAATACCAAACACTATACCATAGTCGGATAAATAAAATATAATGAATACTAAACACTATATCATAGTCGGATAAATAAAATATATATTAAGATATTTTTGAAATATGAATCAAATTTTAGAATGCACCCATACTCATTATTTTTTAAATATATAAGAGATGCGTGAACCTTTAAAGTCAATGTGGGTGTGTTCTAGAAGCTTTTGACAAATTAAAATTTAATACGAATATACTCTCTGCTAGCTTGGGCGTGAAGCCTTTGTCACGTGGCTGCCATTTTATTTGACGGGAGTTTCTTAAAATATAAATTTTTCTAATTATAAAGAATAAAGAATATGGTACAAATTTTGGCACGAATAGTCATGACAAAAACCCGAGTATCGGGGCGCACGACATCTCAAAGTTTGATAAATGGGATCTTACCTTTATTGCGGAGCAGCTAAATGACTTAATAATATGATGGTCAAGTTACGTATTTTAAAGCTGAAGGATTTTTTTTTATATTTATTATAAAAAATTAGAATTATTATCCATTTAATTTTTTTAGTGATATAGGTTGATTCATATTTGGGCAAAATTCTCATAGCATTTTTCCATGAATCTTGGATTATATAGAATTTTACTTATGTATAAAAACTTTGTATGAATTCTTATTAAATTTATAGTGGAGGAAATAATTTGTTTATTACAAGATTAGCTTATTTTTATTTTATGTGGTAAATCTTAAGCACTGGATAGACTTGTCATACATGGTATTAGAACTTTAATGTTTTTCATGGTTCTAAACAAAGAATATGTCAGAGTTCTAGTGCCATATATTTACGGTGGCTCTCTTTGATGTTTAATGATCACAATTTTATCTATGTTAAAATTATTTTCCACAATCATTGTCACTTCACCTTGCATCTTTTAGTTTGTAAATAAAAAGTGATATTACCTCATTAAACATTTGTCACGATGCAAAATTGACGCTTCACTGTGCTTGCCACTTGTTCCACCAAACTTATAGGAAATCCCAAACAAGTGGCATCATTTTGTTCTTGTATCCAAAAGTAGAAGCCACCACTTTCTCCGCCAAACAGTTGGAAACTAGAGCAAGTGGTAGCAGAGTGTTATGACAGTGTTATCTAGACATGCATAAAAATTGATCGCGCCAAATTGAACCAAAAACTAAGCAAAGAAGATATGCAACCAGATTGTGGTAAAACCCCCATTGCCTGCAGGTAAATGGAGTGTTGAGGCTCGCAACTTTTAAACATTAGAAGGATCGGTTAGAACAATGGAACCTCCGTAGTATCTCGAGTGTCGTCGCGGAGAGTGAAGGCAAAGGTTGTGCACACAAGTCGACATCTTCGCTGACCGACGCATCAGAAGGCATCAACATGTCAATTCTCGCCATTGAGGAGGGTGTGCCGCGGAGTTGCCCATCATGCATCTCCTCAAGATGAGCTCCAAGTGCTCCAGTGAAAGAAAGTCGGGTGAGCTCGGGTCTCATCCCATGTCTGAAGTAGGCGCATAAGGCTCAACTGGGTGGTCCATCTAGGGGATTTCCTCTTGGAAAATGCAAGTATCCCCCGCGTTGCCCCTCGCGGTCCATTGTTGTAAGATCAGGCCGGTCGAGCTCGGGTCCGAGATCGCGGTAGAGGAGGGATCCGAACCGTAATTGTTCCTCCGGATTTCCTCCTCCACATACATTGAGGCTGCCTTCGACTCTTTGGTTCTTGAATCAAAGCTATTGAGGAAGCCCACACTAATTCATGAAGGAGTCTCTTCCTTGCTACGTAACACTACCAAGAGGGACTTCTCTGGTTTCCCTCGGCCACGCAGGCACGACGTAATCCGTGAGGCTAGAGAAAAATCAAAGAGGGTGCAAAGATTCTGATAGTCGAAAGCAGAGCAATCTCCAAATGCAACAAAGAAAACAAATGAAACACAAGTCATGACCCAACCCGAGATTATCCGAGAGTCGATATGACCGCACAACATCCTCTGACTATCGGCTATCCCCCACATGGCACATTGAGGGCACCATTAAACTTGCATGAGGGGGTTGTCCCTCCATCCCCTGAGCACATTTAAATTTGTCCTCCATACAAGAATGAGGCTCGGGGTGGCGACCGACCATATTAATAACTCCTGACCGCGTAGGCTATGTAGTAACTCGGCTACGTATTTCCATCTCGAGGAATTCAATTGCATCTTGTTGTTATTGTGGTGGTTGATTTGTTCCCATGTCACGACCAAATTCAACCAAAGGAATCATCATTCAGTGATGCATATTGACATGCATTCTCGACGTAAGATTTTAAGAAAATATTTTTAATATTTTATAATATCAATTATTAGTTATCTTATTATTATTGTGGTGGATGACTTATTTCCAAAAGTGTTTTATAGTTTATGATCTCAAAATTAAGAGTAATATCCCTCTCCATTATGCTCTTAAAATTGAGCTTGTGTTAACCTATTGAGTGAAAGGCTCTTATCAAGTAACTAATCTTCTGCCACGTAAGATAATTAACATAAAGATACAAACCTTAACATTGCCCATAATTCTAGTGAAAGTCACTTGAGGCTTAAGAGACGATGGCATATGGATGTTACTTTAAAGGTAAACTACTCTAGGATTCTAGAGGAGGCCAATCTTCTAAATATTAATAACATCAAAAGCACTATAACAACTAGATTTAAAGAGAAATTATGATGCCTCCAAGAAAAAGAAAAAGGAAAAAACACTATATTATTATATGGTGATAATTAAACCTAAATTAGAAGATCAAAACTATATTTCTTTCATCACTAACTTAAAGAAAAAAAACATCTGACATTGTTAATAGAAAAACAAACTCTCATGGACTTCATAATGAAATAGGGTGTTCGACAAGACCCAAATCAAAATGTGGTAAATTAAGACCCACAAGTATCGATGGGGTAATCCACTCATTTTTCAAGGGATAAAGTAGAAGAAATATATTTAAGTCTTTCCTTCTAGAGGGAGATTGTAAATGGCTAGGTGGAACAAAACGACATCATGAAATTGATACATCTAATTAAGACAAGGAACTGGTTTCTTCTAAGAACTCTAATCTCCCACCTTTCAACTCATAGTTAGTAAATGTGGCTCCTTCAAGGGGTGGAAGATGTTAAAAAGAAGAGAGGGAAAAATGAAAAAGATTGAGGATTATTTTATAAAGGGAAAGAAATGAAATGTACATCATTAACGTAATTTTAATCAGAAGTACAATATGCATTTGCACTTACTTTTATTTATATAGTGCTTTGAGTAATTGAAAAATGTGATTTGCATTTTGGAATGAAATTCAAATTGCAATTTTTTTTGAAAAGAAAACCTAAAACATTATTTGAATGAGGATGAAACTTTTTCTTAAAAGGATCTTCTTATACGTACATTAAAACTCAAATTTACTTATTGTTTCTCATCTCATCTTTTCTCTTTCCCTTTGTATCCTGTAGATATATCCTGGTATGGATCTGAAACGTCGACAGATGAATAATAATATTGTTGGACAATGACAACACATCTGCGTAGTTACATTTTGGTTCCTCTCTCTTTGGACGTGGTTTTGGTTATTGGCACTTCATATCCCCAATTTGATTGTTGTTGTTTTGTTTAAATGAGAGGTCCGTGAGGTGTTGTGGGCATTGTATTGTAAACCTGGTTCTTCACTATTTTTTACTGAGAACAATAAAGATATCTTGCCCCATTTCGTGTATTTGTTGTTTGTTGTCCATTGTTTGTTCTATTATTAATTGTTTGTTCAATATTATGTTAGTTGTATGAGATAAATCTGTTAGCAGGCCATTATATTCTTTGTTTGTAGGACATATATCCTATGTTTGCAGGCCAAGGAACAACAAGTGGTATCAGAGCGCCCGAGGAACAGTCTGGTCACTGGTAATTTGTGACACGTGAAGGAGGTCATGGAGAATGGAAAAAATGATGAACACACGGTTCGAGGTGGACAAATTTAATGGAAAGAACAACTTTGAATTGTGGAAGCTAAAGATGTGGGATTTGTTGGTGCAACACATATTGCACAAAGCATTTTATAACAAAATTATATAGTTTTATATACTTTGGGAAATTTTTCTTTAGAAATTTAGGATAATATTTCTACATTAATATTTATTCATCATTTTTATAATTATTTAAAAAAAACAAAACAATATATATTTAACTACGAGTTTCTTAGTGTTTCATTTTTCAAATTTACGAATAAAAAATCTTAAATTTGATTAAATAAATTTAATTATTATATTAAAAAAATATTAAATTTATATTTTTCAAAAAAATTATATATCAATTACTATTCAATGTTCCTCCTTCCCCAGCTACTTCTCAAATCCATGTATACTACCTACAATGACATATAATTTTGTTGAATATTAGTGTCACTGAAAATACAACTAATAAACACTTTTCTTATAATGAAACATTTTTAAATATCGCACACGACACATTTACACCTATATTTCAACTCCATAATCCTTTACCATAAAGAATACTAAACACTATACCATAGTCGGATAAATAAAATATAATGAATACTAAACACTATATCATAGTCGGAAAAAATAAAATATATATTAAGATATTTTTGAAATATGAATCAAATTTTAGAATGCACCCATACTCATTATTTAAATATATATAAGAGATGCGTGAACCTTTAAAGTCAATGTGGGTGTGTTCTAGAAGCTTTTGACAAATTAAAATTTAATACGAATATACCTCTCTGCTAGCTTGGGCGTGAAGCCTTTGTCACGTGGCTGCCATTTTATTTGACGGGAGTTTCTTAAAATAGAATTTTTTCTAATTATAAAGAATAAAGAATATGGTACAAATTTTGGCACGAATAGTCATGACAAAAACCCGAGTATCGGGGCGCACGACATCTCAAAGTTTGATAAATGGGATCTTACCTTTATTGCGGAGCAGCTAAATGACTTAATAATATGATGGCAAGTTACGTATTTTAAAGCTGAAGGATTTTTATTTTATTGTTATAATTTAATAATATAAAAAATTAGAATTATTATCCATTTAATTTTTTAAAGTGATATAGGTTGATTCATATTTGGGCAAAATTCTCATAGCATTTTTCCGTGAATCTTGGATTATATAGAATTTTACTCATATATAAAAACTTTGTATGAATTCTTATTAAATTTATAGTGGAGGAAATAATTTGTTTATTACAAGATTAGCTTATTTTTATTTTATGTGGTAAATCTTAAGCACCTAAACAAAGAACACATTAGGTCAGAGTTCTAGTGCCATATATTTACGGTGGCTCTCTTTGATGTTTAATGATCACAATTTTATCTATGTTAAAATTCTTTTCCACAATCATTGTCACTTCACCTTGCATCTTTTATTTTGTAAATAAAAAGTGATATTACCTTATTAAACATTTGTCACTATGCAAAACTAATCAGTTTCACAGGCTTGCCACATGTTCCGCCAAACTTGTGGAAACCGAAACAGGTGGCATCATTTTGTTCTTGTAGCCAAAAGTAGAAGCCACTACTTGCTCCGCCAAACAGTTGGAAACCAGAGCAAGTGGCAGCAGAGTGTTATGACAATGTTATCTATACATGCATCAAAAAACTGATCATACAAACTGAACAGAAAAACTAAGCAGTAAGATAGGAAAACTAGATTGTGGTGCAAAAAAAACCCCATTGCCTTGCAAATGGAGTGTTGAGGGATGAGAAAAATTAAACATTAGATGGATTGTTAGAACAGTGGAACCTGCCATTCAGAGTGTTGTCATGAGGAGTGAAGGCAAAAGGTTGCGCGCAAGTCAGATATCTCTGCTTGACCGATGTGCTCGAGAAGGCGTCGAACAACATGTCAATTCTGCTACCGAGGAAGGTGTGTCGGTGGAGTTGCTCCATCATGTATCTCCTCATCTCGAAAATGAGCTCCAAGTGCTTCAGTGCAAGAAAGTCGGGTGAGCTCGAGTCTCATCCCATGTCTGAAGTAGGCGTAGAAGGCTCAGTTGGGCGGTCCATCCAGGGGATTTCCTCTTGGACAATGCAAGTAGCCCCCTCAAGTGTTGCCTTTGTGTCCATTGTTGTAAGACTGGTGCTAGGTCGATCCTGGGGTTCAGGACCGTGTAGAGGAGGGAGTCGGGTGGAACAAGAATTGGTTTCTCCGGGATTTCCTCCTCCACATAAGCCATTGGAGGTGTCTTCGACTCCTTAGTTCTCTGAATCAAAGTTTCAAGGAAGCCCTAACTAATTCATGAAGGCATCTCTGCCTTGCTACATAACAATACCAAGAGGGACCCCTCTTGGGTTTCCCTCACTCATGAGGCATGATAGAACCAGGAGGCCAGAGAAAACTGAAAATGAGGGCGCACAGAGCTGGATAGCTGAGCAAAGCAAATCTCCAATGCATCAAAGAAACAGAATGAAACATGCCATGGCCAACCTGGAGGATTATACAAGAAGCTGATATGACTGTGCAACCTCCTCTCGTACCTATCGTCGTCCCCTTGCCATGGCACATTGAGGGCGCCATTAAACCTGCACGAGGGAGTTGTCCCTCCATCCCCTGAGTGCATTTAAGTCTGTCCTCCATCCAATAATGAGGCTCAGGGTGGCAGCCGACCATATTAATAACTCGGCTCGCAGGTGGGCTACGTGGCATCCCCTGGGCTATGTGGCACCCCATCCGGGGACTTCACCTTGCATCTTGTTATTATTGTGGTGGTTGATTTGTTCCCATGTCACGACCAAATTCAACCAAAGGAATCATCATTCAGTGATGCATGTTGACATGCATTTTGACGAATATCTTTAGAAAACCATTTTTTAATAAGTTTTTAATATCAATTATTAGTTATCTTTTTATTATTGTGGTGGATGACTTATTTCCAAAAGTGTTTTATAGTTTATGATATCAAAATTAAGAGTAATATCCCTCTCCATTATGCTCTTAAACATTGAGCTTGTGTTAACCTATTGAGTGAAAGGCTATGATCAAGTAACTAATCTTCAAGCACAAGTTAATTAACATAAAGGATACAAACCTTTTAACATTACTTCAAATTTTAGTAAAAGTCACTTGAGGCTTAAGAGACGATGGCATATGGATGTTACTTTCAAGGTAAACTACTATAATCTTCAAGCACAAGATAATTAACATAAAGGATACAAACCTTTTAACATTACTCCAAATTTTAGTAAAAGTCACTTGAGGCTTAAGAGCCGATGGCATATGGATGTTACTTTAAAGGTAAACTACTCTAGGATTCTAGAGGAGGCCAGTCTTCTAAATATTAATAACATCAAAAGCACTAACACAACTAGATTTAAAGAGAAATTATGATGCCTCCAAGAAAAAGAAAAAGAAAAAAAACACTATTATTATATGGTGATAATTAAACCTAAATTAGAAGATCAAAACTATATTTCTTTTATCACTAACTTAAAGAAAAAAATTGACATTGTTAATAGAAAAACAAACTCTCATGGACTTCATAATGAAATAGGGTGTTCGACAAGACCCAAATCAAAATGTGGTAAATTAAGACCCACAAGTATTGATGGGGGTAATCCACTCATTTTTCAAGGGATAAAGTAGAAGAAATATATTTAAGTCTTCCTTCTAGAGGGAGATTGTAAATGGCTAGGTGGAACAAAACGACATTATGAAATTGATACATTTAATTAAGATAGGGAACTGGTTTCTTCTAAGAACTCTAATCTCCCACCTTTCAACTCATAGTTAGTAAATGTGGCTCCTTCAAGGGGTGGAAGATGTTAAAAATAAGAGAGGGAAAAATGAAAAAGATTGAGGATTATTTTATAAAGGGAAAGAAATGAAATGTACATCATTAACATAATTTTAATCATAAGTACAATATGCATTTGTACTTACTTTTATTTATATTGTGCTTTCAGTAATTGAAAAATGTGATTTGCATTGTGTAATGAAATTCAAATTGCAATTTTTTTTTTGAAAAGAAAACCTAAAACATTATTTGAATGAGGATGAAACTTTTTCTTAAAAGGATCTTCTTATACGTACATTAAAACTCAAAATTACTTATTGTTTCTCATCTCATCTTTTCTCTTTCCCTTTGTATCCTGAAGATAGATCCTGATATGGATCCGAAACATCAACAAATGAATAATAATATTGTTGGACAATGACAACACATATGCACAGTTACATTTTGGTTCCTCTCTCTTTGGACGTGGTTTTCGTTATTGGCACTTCATATCCCCAATTTGATTGTTATTGTTTTGTTTAAATAAGAGGCCCATGAGGTGTTGTGGGCATTGTATTGTAAACTTGGTTCTTCACTATTTTTTACTGAGAACAATGAAGATATTTTGCCCCATTTCGTATATTTGTTGTTTGTTGACCATTATTTGTTCTATTATTAATTCTTTGTTCAATATTATGTTAGTTGTCTGAGATAACTCTGTTAGCAGGACATTATATTCTCTATTTATAGGACATATATCCTTTGTTTGCAGGCCAAGGAACAACAAGTGGTATCAGAGCCCGAGGAACAGTCTGGTCACTGGTAATTTGTGACATGTGAAGGAGGTCATGGAGAATGGAAAAAATGATGAACACAAGGTTTGAGGTGGACAAATTTAATGGAAAGAACAACTTTGAGTTGTGGAAGATGAAGATGCGGGATTTGTTGGTGCAACACGGATTGCACAAAGCATTGGATGACAAGAGAAAGAATCCAATGGAAATGTCGGGTGATGAATGGGAAGATCTTGATGCAAGGGGTCTCAACACCATTTGGTTGTGTCTAGCTGACGAAGTCCTCTTCAATATCGTGGGAGAGGAAACAACAACTGGCCTATGGAGCAGAATGGAGATCCTCTACAAGACGAATTATTTGACGAACCAAATCTACTTGAAGATGAAACTATACAGTGTACAGATGAAACAAGCTACCAAGATTGTTGATCATTTAAATGCATTTAATACTCTCTTATGCCAATTAAATAGTATGGATGTAAAAATTAATGAGGAAGATAAGGTAGTGATGTTGTTGTGTTCATTTCATGAGTCTTGGGATCATTTAGTCACTTCCTTTGGCTTTAGCTCAACGAACACCCTTGAGTTTGACTATGTTGTGGGAGCCTTGTTGTCTGGGGAGGTGAGAAAGAAATCCAATATAGAAACCTCCACACCGGAAGCATTGGTGGTTAGAGGTCGATCCAGAGAAAGAGGGGAATCGGGAGGTACATCCAGATATATGTCAAAGGACAAGAAGAGTAATTTAAAGTGTTGGTACTGCGGTAAACCAAGATGTCTCAAGAAAGATTGCTAGAGAAGAGAAAAAAATCCAAGGAATACTCTGGTAAGGAAGCAAATCTGGTTGAATCAAGTTCAGGTATGGTTAATGAAGTTTTATTTGTCTGTAGTATTTCAAAATATCAAGAAGAATGGTTGTTAGACTCTGGTGCTTCCCATCACATGTGTTCACATAGAAGTTGGTTTTCTTCTTATCAATCTATAGATGATAGTGTTGTTTTTATGGGAAATTATATTTCTTGCAAAAGTGTTGGGATTGGGAGCATTAAGATTAAAATGTCGACGGTATTGTAAGAACATTGACGGATGTTAGAAATGTACCCGACTTTAATAAGAACTTAATTTCTTTGGGTGTTTTGGATTCCAGAGGTTACAAGTTTATAGGTCAAGGTGGAGCACTGAAAGTGTGCAAGCGCATGTTGGTGGTTATGAACGCTACAAAGGATTGAAACTTTTACAAAATGGAAGGAAGCACTCAAGTCAGTGAAGCAACAATGGTATCTAAGGAAGACATGGCATCTACTTGTTTATCAAATCAACGATTGGGCCATATGAGCAAGGAAGGGTCGGGGTTGTGTAGATTTTAACCTTGTACAATATTTTACTGCAAATAGATTTTCAATAAAAGAAAAGAAAAGATACAATGAAAAATACACACATTACACATATATTTTTCCCCTGGAAACCAAAACCGGGAAAACCCACATATTCTATATTCATTCTCATCATACATTGTTTACAATACAATACATATAGGAGACAACGGTATCCAAAACCATAATCCAATGACCTGGATTAGTCAACAACCCTAATTCCTTAACGGGAAATAGAAAACCATCGGCAAAAAACCATGTGCCGAAAAACCGCCCATAATTGGACACGAAAACTGAGGACCGCCCAAAAATGGACACTAAAAGTGAGGAATTTTTTTTTCAAGGGCGCTGCCCCCCAACCCCTGTGCAGGGGGGATCCTCCCCCTACATCCCCCCTTTTACCCTCCCGCACGCCCAATGCAATGTAGACACTTGTTCTAGTCATGCAAAGAATATAACATTATCCAACATGCTATAGGTACTAGTAAATCGTAAGCTATTTCCATAATTACAATCTTTGAATGTTTGCAAGTTTAATATCTCTGTTCGTTATAGTGATGGAGATAAGAGATGTAGATTGTGGGACCCTATTGCCCACAAAATCATCACTAGCAGAGATATCTACATGGAACAATTAGATGTTGTTCAGAATCATAAAGGGAGATTTGTTTGCAAACTCAATGAATCATTGTATGGCCTAACGATACCCATGCAATGGTACAAGATGGTTGATTCCTGCATGATGGGCCAAAATTTTACTAGAAGTGAGTATGATCATTGTGTTTACTTCAAAATTTTCAATGACATATTCATTATCTTGATGTTATATGTCGATGATATGCTTGTTGCAAGCCCAAGCATGGTTGAGATCAGCAGGTTAAAGGCTCAATTGATTAAGATGTTTCAAATGAAGGATCTAGGAGCAACAAAACAAATCTTGGGCATAGAAGTATATAAAGATGTGAAAAATGGTAAGTTGTGGTTGTCACAAGTATATGGAGAATATACCGATGAGGTCCAATAATGAACATTGTGAAACTGATAAGTATCCCTTTAGCTTTCCATTTTAAGATTTCTTCAAGTTTACATCCTGATAATAAGGAAGGAAAGTATAATATGTCTCGTGTACACCTTATGCAAGTATTGTAGGAAGGTTGATTTTTGTGATGGAAGTTTCAAATATTTCACATGTAGTTGGTGTTGTCATTGGACACATGGGAAAACTAGGTAAAGAGCATGGAGATGTGTGCTTCAGTATATGAGAAGCACTAGTATCACCTATAGTGGTTGTAGTGCTTTAATTTGTGGTTATGTTGATTCATTGGAAGGAGAGTGGTCCATACTGGAGAAAATTGTAAAGACATGCTCATGCAACTGGTAATGTTAGAGAAGCTGTGGTGGTGTTTGGCTTCTCTAGGATTGCAGAAAAGGTGATGATTGAATTTGTTGGGCGAGATATCAGTGAAATTGTTGTCAAGGTGGAGACTGTTGGACAGTGACAACAAATCTGGGCAATTAGATTATGGTTCCTCTCCCTTTGGAAGTGGCTATGGTTGTTGGCACTTCATATCCCCAATTTGATTGTTGTTATTTTGTTTAAATGAGAGGCCCGTGAGGTGTTGTGTGTATTGTATTGTAAACCTGGTTCTTCACTATTTTTTACTAAGAATAATAAAGATATTTTTCCCCATTTCGTGTATTTGTTATTTGTTGTTCGTTGTTTGTTCTATTATTAATTCTCTGTTCAATATTTTGTTAGTTGTCCAAGACAACTCTCTTAGAAGGCCATTATATTCTTTGTTTGCAGGGCATATATCCTCTGTTTGCAGACCAAGGAACAACAAATACTCCAAAGAGTTTTAAAAAAAACACTCACCAGACAAATATTATTAGTTAGAAGTTATAACATTTTATCATTAAAAAAACACTTAATAATATTTTCAATCATATAAATAAAATATTAATTTTTTTTTTTTTTTTTTTGTAAATAAAAAGAGGTAATTCCTATTACTGTGCTATCACTGTACAAAATTGATACATGTCACTGACATGCCACCTGTTCTGCCAAACTAGTGGAAACCGGAACAGGTGGCCGCTTATTATACTTTCGACCAAAAAAGGCATCTACCACTTGCCTTGCCAATTGGAAACCAGAGCAAGTGGCAGATGATAGTGCTGACAAAACTGTTTGTGTAAGCTAGAACAAACTAAGAACTTCTGAAAAATGAAAAATAAACAGGAAATGAGCAGAGTACCAGTGCAGGTTAACAAGAAAAAATCACCATCACTGTGCTGGTGGAGCTCCGAGAATTGTGCGAATCTAATCATTAGCAGGGCTTTGCGGACCATGGGACCTATCATCCGAAGCTCCACTATGGAGGATGTCGTCGTTGGGCTGGAGCACGAAGGGATGCACACAGGTCGGGCACCGCTGCTTGGCCGGTGCATTCGAAATTGCGTCGAACAACATATCAATCTAATTGCTGATGAGGGCGTCACGATGAAGCTGGTTTGCCCTGTAGATTTTGATGTAAAAAATGAGCTCCAGCTGTTCCGGGCTGAAGAGGCTAGGGGGAGACAGGTTGCATTCCTGAATTGCATTCAATGGTGGAGGCATCGAGATGGGGTAATCCTCCTGCATAGTGCAGGTGACTCCTTCCATACCTGCCACTCCTCCTATAACCGCTTCACTGGCGCTGGGGTGAGTGTAAGTGCATGGGGCCATGTGGAGGAATTCCTCCTGAACAACGCATGTGGTGCCTTCCATGGCTGTCTCAGCACTTGTATCCGCTTTGCTGGTGCAGGGGCGCAAGTAATCGTCTAGGATTGTGTAGAGGAGGGATTCCAGTGGAACTTGGATAGGTTCCTTCGGGAATTCCTCCTTGACGTAGGCCATTGGAGGAGTATGAGGCCTCACTATGCGTTGAGTCCTAGCAATGGACAAGGCCCGCTCCAGATTATGCAGTCGTCTTTGCCTGGCTACTTGATTGTACCAGGCAGGGCCTTGCCTGGGCTTTCCTCTCTCTCTCCCTCGTCATGGCTGAGCCAGGGGGGCGAAGAATCATATGAATTGTAGCCAGGAGAACCAACTATGCCAAAACCCAATTCCTGGGTTGAGCGAGGTGACAAAGCGCAGAGGCGAAGTAATGCAAGCCAGGGCTGAGTGGAATATATATCCAAGGGGCAGACATGACTCCAATGCATCCACCGTACTAAGCACCCACCTCCGTCCATTAATCCACAAGACCGCCATTAAACTGACGCGAGGGAGCTATCCTCCCTTCCTTTGCAAGTTTTTAAGGTCGCCCTCCATTCAAGACTGAGGTGAGGGACAACGATTGGCCATATTTATGGTTGAGTTAACGGGAGCTCTGCGTGGCCTCCTTCTGCTACGTGGCACCCCATCCGGGGATTAAATTAAATTAATTAAAAGAACTCTCACTAGATAAGTCTTATTAATCAAAATTTATAACATTTTATCATTAAAAAAAATTAACAATATTTTCAATCATATAAACAAAATATTTGATTAAATTAATTAATTCTTTGTTTGTTTGCTAGTTTGTCTATGGCTTGTGGTCTAAGAAATTGGGACGAGGATAGCACCCGGACCACAACAACCCACACCAACTCTGGGTATGGGTGAATTTAGGTGTTTCCTCTCCACTAGCTTGTTTGGGTCACCTTATAGAATGAGGCCCATTGAAACCAATAGGGCTAGCTAGTTTTGGCCAATTTTATTAATTTAAAAAAAAATAGATACAACTAAATAAATTTCAATAAACTTATATTTATCATTAATAAAATGTACACATTTAATTTTCAAATTACAAAATATTGTTATAAAATATTATTATCAATAATATTTTTATTTAGTTAAATTAAATTAATTAATTTATTTGATCCATTAAATCAAATTACTGTATTTAGTTTTGTAAGAAAAAAATGTATTTTTATAATTATCAACATCAAAATGTACACACTCTTGGCTCGATGGGTTAGCTCTAGTGGTTGAACCAGGGGGGCGAAGAATCATTTGAATTGTAGCCAGGAGAACCAACTATGCTAAAACCCAATTCTCGGGTCGAGCGAGGTGACATAGCGCAGAGGCGAAGTAATGCAAGCCAACGCTGAGTGGGATAGATATCCAAGGGGTGGACATGACTGCAATGCATCCAGCCATACTCAACACCCGCCTCCGTCCATTAATCCACAAGACAGTCATTAAATTGACGCGAGGGAGCTGTCCTCCCTTCCTCTGCAAGTTATTAAGGTTGCCCTCCATTCAAGACTAAGGTGAGGGATGATGTCTGACCATATTTATGGTTGAGTTAAAGAGAGCGGTGCGTGGCCTCCTTATGCGAAGTGGCACCCCATCCGGGGATTAAATTAAATTAATTAAAACAACTCTCACCAGAGAAATCTTATTAATCAAAATTTATCACATTTTATCATTAAAAAAAATTAACAATATTTTCAATCATATAAACAAAATATTCAATTAAATTAATTATTTTTTTGTTTGTTTGCTAATTTGTCTGTGGCTTGTGGTCTAAGAAATTGGGACCAGGATACCACAAGGGCCACAACAACCCACACCAACTCTGGCTATGGGTGAATTTAGGTGTCTCCTCTCCACTAGCTTGTTTGGGTCACCTTATAGAATGAGGCCCATTGAAATCAATAGGACTAGTTAGATTTGACCAACTTTATAATTTTTTTAAAAAATAAATACAACTAAATAAATTTCAATAAACTTATATTTATCATTAATAAAATGTACACATTTAATTTTCAAATTACAAAATATTGTTATAAAATATTATTATCAATAATATTTTGATTTAGTTAAATTAAATTTATTTATTTATTTGATCTATTAAATAAATTAATCTATTTATGTTTTATAAGAAAAAAATATTTTTTTTATAATTATCAACATCAAAATGTACACACTCTTGGATGTATGGGTTAGCTAGAATGGGTGAAAGGCGTGGTTATAATGCAATTATTGAGATTATTGGGTTTCACTCAAATTTAAAATATATAATATAACCTATGTAACAATAACAAGAAATTTCACACATCTTTTTACCTCAATTCACTTCCATCTTTCCATTTGTTAAAAATATGTCACTTTTTCAATAATTTTTATTTTTTATTATTGTTATTAAAATTGCAATGTATTTTTAGTTTTATAATGATGAGATGTTAAATATTATTAAGAATTAGGATTTAATGTGAATATTTCTTATTGTCATAATTAAAATTAGTATTCAGCATAAATGATTTTAGGGGTTAAAAACAATTCGTTCAAATTTCATAGAATAAAATCATTTTACATAAAATCTTTAGAAATTTGAATATTTTTACAAAATTATAACTAAACATTTTATATTTTACGTATTAAGAACATTAGCCTAAATTTCTACATTTTAATATAAATTTCCATCCTTAAAATTATCCCTAATATTCAGTATTATTAGTGTTATTATTGTTAAAATTATAACAACAAATTATAAACTTTCAAATAAATACAATAAATACAACCTCTCAATGTTATACATGACACTAAATAGTAATCCTCATTACAATTTAACCTCTTAACCTCTTCACTAAAAAGGAATATGAAATATTTACTTACCCTAACATCAAATATCATTCTCAAAATAATTATAATTATTCACTTCAAAATGACTTTCTTTGGAGATGTCATATTTTATAAGTTTTACTTTTTTTCCACTTAAAAATTGGAAAATTACAAGCTTGGGAGCCATGTGACTTTTATGGACGAATATAAATTAGTGAGTACTAAGCAAACATTTCTTTTGGCTTATAATGAAAACTTTTTGCAATAATGAAATTGTGTAATTTTATAAACTTTGATTTTAAAATTAAGAATTTATTGTAATAATGAAATTGTATAATTTTATAAACTTTGACTCTAAAAATAAGTATAATGAAATAGGTTATGTTTGTTACATGAAAATATTTTTTTAAATGAGGTGAGAATTTGATTGAAAGTTATCATTTTATTTTATTAACAAGGGTGGACTGCGTCCCTGCCGAATTAGTTGCATGTTGAACAATAAAACTTAATATAATTAAATACACAATAATGAATATTTTTTGTCAAAAGATACTAATTGAGGGTTGTTTATTATTCAAAATGTATAATGAAACTATAATATTTATAAATATAATATAAATATAATAAATATATTATAAATACAATAAATATATTATAAATATAATACTAAATATAACATAAATATAATAATGCATAATAATAAATACATAGTACAACTTTTTATATTTAGATGTGGTGATCAGAAATTCATTGATTGTGTAAGTAATTATACATATTGAAAGAAGTGAAGGGAGCAATAACACTTCAATTCTATCAACCAATAAGAAATGAGAAACATAAATATTTTTATTATATCCAAAAATATATATTTGTTTTCTTGTGTTAAACATTACATTGCATACACAAATTTATGGTAAAAGGCAAATTAATGTCACATCAAAAACAAACTCATTGCTATAGTCCCATGACTAATAAAAACTTTGATCATGAAACTTTACTTCTATAATATTTTATGTTTTATTAATTGAGTAAAGAAAATTGACATTTTAAATTAATAGAATCATATATATCAAAGGTTAACATTATATAATTTAGTAATATTGGAGATAACGATAATTCAAAATATTAATCCATTTTTACATTAAAAATAACAATTTCATCCATCCTAAATTATAATTTAAACAAAAATTATCTCATTAATTTAAATGATATATATTCTACAAATTCCGTTAAATTCATAAACTACCAAATAAAATGAAATAATATATACCTTTTTTTCTCATTTGAAATAGGATAACACATAACTTTACTATGTCATTTAAAAAAGCTTCCACCAAATTAAATATAACTTATTCCTAACATTAAGGCGGAGTTTGAAAACCCTCCCGACACTCATTGTCACTTCACACTACATCATATCAATACTGTAGGAGTTGCTTGGTTCCCACGTCACCGCCAAAATCAGCCGGGAAAATATCATTCAGTGGTCGCCGGCCGAGGTCAAGCCTGACGGCACAACCAACAGCAGCCTGCCACGCATAACTCATAGTGGGCAGCTTTGATCTCCATGCATGGGAGAGGGAGCCCTTTAAATAGTCTCCAGCCTGCGAGGTCACGTCGGTGTGGCGCTGGTCTTTGATGTTCCAGCGCTTTCTTCATTGCGAATTCGTTGTCGGAGAAACCTCGATCCTGGAGGTACGTTTTCCTTGTCTCGGAATTTTTAGAGTTTTGGGGTTTTGAATGTACTAGTTTACTCTATTTTTCCAAAAACTGGAAGCATTTATTGGAGGGGCAGGAATACGGTGGTCTTTTTCCTTTGGTTTGTTTTCAAGCGTTGTTTTGAGCGGTAGAAATACGGTAATCTTTTCCCTTTGGTCTGTTTTCATTACTTCTGGTTAGAAAGTTTTCCAGGTTTTAATATATTGTTTTGGTGAAAATTATGCATTCGGAAGTAAAACAAGTAATGCTATATGTGATGAGATGTGAAGGTGAGCAATTAATGTTATAATGGGATATATATTGTTTGAGGATGTATACATCGAGAATTATACGATCTGATGTAAAAGTACTTCACATTGCACAATATAGATTCCAATATATATAAGATTAATTGCTCTGATGCTTATTGGTAGTAGATACTGTGACACATTTATTCTTAACTCTGTTTGCAAGACCTAAACTTGTTTACAAAGGCTTTGAATTATGAAAATAAAAAATTTAAATTTCATTATATTCCATTTTTTTTTCGTTTTTTATGTATCTGATTTGATTCAGAGACCTGATTTGAATCAGAGACCCTCGCAGTCTGAAACTATGACCTAGAAATTTGATTAAAAGAACTATGACGGCAACCAAAATTTCTGCTAAAGTTACTCCGGAATTATTCGTCTCGAAAGGTACTGTTTTGAATCTTTTTGATTCTATGCCTGGACCCTGAATCCTGATCGCCTGGACCCTGGACCCTGAATCCTGATCGCCTGATCGCCTCCATAAATCAAGAAAGTCTCGGATTTTTTAAAAGAAAAACTTCAACAGTGCAACAATTAGCAAATTATTCGAAGTATAGTTTAACCTACTGAAGCTGTCATTACTCATTATATTCTTTGTTTTTCCTTTATTCCTTTTGACTTTATATTTAAGTTTCAGTACAAATTCGATGTGAAAGATTCTTTATTATGACATTCATCGTGAAAATGGAAGGAATCGTTCTCATTTATCGTTAAATTGAAGGCTTTAAGGCATCACGCTCTCTTTTCAATGATGCCATGCCTGAGTGATGGTTTTAACGTCTCTTGTGATCTCGGAGTAGCCAGGGAATATTTGGGGAAGCCCGTGCCAATATTCACTGCTTTTCTGTCAGTGTGTTTTTTTTTTTTTTTGGGCTAAGAGTGCTTCTTAGAAGGAACAGCTGGAGCTGAGCCACATTAAAATTATTTATTTTTCTTCCTTTTTGTTGACCTAAAATGGCAAAGGTGCTCTATTTTTGTTAAAGATGTCCAGATTTGGCGAATCTTTTTAATTGCGGGTATATTAGCCGTATGTTGTCGGTATTTTCATAGATATCTCGAAGTTAAACGTTTCCATTTTATATTATTTTATTTTGTACTTTGCATGAAAATAATTGATGAAAAGAGTAAAACATAAAGAGTTATGTACAACAGCGGTAAAAATGGGACGGTAACCATCCAACTTTATCAATGCTTTAATTAATATAACGAAATCGTCCAGTGGAAACGCAATCGTTGCGTAAACGCTGTTCTCTCTCTTCGTGCTTGTTCGTTTCAATTGTCAGTCTATTCTTGTTAATATTTTCTTAGTGCATCTCGATCTTAAACGTTTCCATTGTATTTTTTTTGGTTGAATTGCCAAGAAAATTAGTCACTGACTTGAAAAAAATAAATATCTGTGCAAAAAGCGTCTTCGTAGCAGAAATTGTCTGTGGCTCGCTTCAATCTAATATGATTGATAACGAGTTTCGATCGATTCTCGCTGTGTGTGCGTTTCCTGCATAATTTTCCATCACGGTCTTTTTAGCCTTGTACATTGTCGATCAAAGAGCGATTATTTTCCAACCTCACAAGTAAATCTTTATGGAAATTTGCTGTTTGTTACGCATCTCTACTCAAACGATTTGGAAATCCTCATCAAACCTCTAGCACGGCTGCTTTTTCATCAGCTGTTCTTTTCAATTACTTGATTGAATTCAAGTTTCAGCTTGAATGAAATGGTCGAGTTGGATACATATAATGAAAGCTTCAACTTATTTCGAAGCTGATATGCAACCGTTTCTACCATGACTGATTGAATTTAATCCCTGGTAATTTCTCGATAAGTATGTTTGAGATTCGTATTACTATTATACTGTGCAAAATTAGATGCAGATAAACATTCTGAAATGACATCTAGGCATTCAAGGAAATTCCTTAAGCCCTCATGTAAAATTCCATTCTGCTCAAATGATGTGAGAACTTTGCTAATCGTATTTTCTTTCCGTAGGGGGTTGAAGGAGAGATTTTGGTTCATAGCGGTGCCAGAACTCAAAATCACGAGAAAAGTGCCCGAAAGCTCAGACTTAGGCGAGGTCCGTGCTTGACGTCTAAGCACTTCAAACGCCTCACAGGAAGGTTCGTGCCATATGTCAAATACAAGGGAAAAACCGGAACAAAATAACCCCAACAGTACAGTATCGTTGAATATTGAGGCAGGTTCTAGCTCAGATCTCAGCATGGCTGCAAAGAAGAAAGCAGATAAAAACATGGAAAAAACCGAGGATAAGAAGGGGAAAGAAGATACCAAGAATACTGTTCCGTTTTACAAGTTATTCGACTTAGCGGACACCCTGGATATTACATTGATGAGTATTGGTACTATTGCATCCATTGCCAATGGGCTTTCAATGCCAGTTATGACCGTCTTGTTTGGGAGTCTTATGAATGCGTTCGGACAGAATGCAGACGTCCATAGTTTGGTACACAAAGTGTCCAAGGTAAAGTTTCTTCCACTTTATATTTAAAATAACAAAATAGGTTTTTTTATAGAAAAAAAGTAGCTGAAATTATAATTCATATCATTCCTTAGAATTGTTTGTATTCAAATTTATTCTCTGTTATTAGGCTTGGAGTGTCATAATGCTGGTTGATATCAGGTTTGACCATTAATGAACACAACAAATCTGGCTTCGATAGTGTTAAAAAATAAATGTGTAATTTTATAGGACTTGGAATTTTGTGGCCAAAATGCCCATTGTTGTTCACATTGGCCTTAAAATGCAACCTAAACTGTTATGCGAAGTTAATATTTACTATCTATTTGGCACTAATAAAAGCGCGTTCTTACAACATTGAAGTTAGACAAGTTAGTTTAAAGTATTGCCCAGAACAACATGGTCCACGATTGAAACTTGGAAAATGAAATTTGACAATGCTGAATTTGACATGTGAATACCCACAATGTCCAAATTGGAATTCTTCCAAGTGCTGTAATGCCAATAGCATTTAATAATTAAGTTGTTGAGTTGTTCAATGAAAAGCATAGATTTTAGTTTGTTACATGCCTTATAGTAAGTTGTGCCTAACCTAACATCTATAGTCTATAGATGCAAAATAAGTTAGTTTTGTTCTCAGACACAACATTTATCCATGAGATGAAGGATAATTTAACATCTTACACTGATTTAGCATGTTTTAATTAAGTGGCATCTTGTACTTTCCAAGGCATTTGAAGATCTTGATTGAGAAGGAAGTACCAAATATGGTGCATGGAAATAACTGTTGGCATATAGTCTTGTTTCAGAGTATTGATTTTACTCCACACTTTTTGCCGGTTGGGATTCTATTGTCTATAAAAGAACAACATTGGCTTGGAAGGAAACGGTCAAACACATTATCTGGAAATGAGACCTCCTCAAAGCAGGCTAGGTATTGGTGCAAACCTTTACCGGCTGCTTCTTGCTAAGCTTCTAAGAAGTCCACATTATCTGGAAATGAGACCTCCTCAAAGCAGGCTAGGTATTGGTGCAAACCTTTACCAGCTGCTTCTTGCTAAGCTTCTAAGAAGTCCATTTCGCTAAAGAACGGTCTGTGGACTCTGACAGTTAAATGTGATTATTCACATAAATTCTAAGACTGCTATTTAGAGTAAAACTTGGTTGCCAGTCTGAGGATGCTACCTTATAAAGAGTAAGGTCAGTATGATCACATCTCTCTTTTTCAAATATAAAATTACAAATATTGGATCATGAAAGAAGGCCCAAATCAGAAATTTTACAATCTTGGTCAAGAACTCAATGAACCAACAATTAAGAATCGAGAATGTTTCCAGAGGATACAATTAACAAGATATTTGTTGAAATACAAGCTACTAAAGGCAACAGATCCAATCTCTGCAGAACGGAGTAATCTTATATGTCATTTTTGCCTGTGTACTTTCAAATGGCAATTGAAGCTTGAAGGTGTCAAGGGCTGAGACCAAAACTGTGATAAAAACTTAGGATGATGGATAGGGTCAATCATCAAATGCTAAGATTGGTAGAAGCTTGAAGGTGTCAAGGGCTGAGACCAAAACTGTGATAAAAACTTAGGATGGTGTATAGGGTCAATCATCAAATGCTAAGATTGGTAGTATAGCATGTGTTCTCATAATTTTTTATATTTAATTAAGTTTTAGTGCTCCTGCACAAAAGTAATTGTAGCCAATACATTTTATACATTCACATGAATTGTGTTAATAATCTTTTTAGCGTCTTCTTCTAAGGATGTTTCTTATCCTATTTTAGCGTCTTCTTCTAAGGATGTTTCTTATCCTATTAAAAATACTGCAGATCAGAAGAAACAATAAAACAATTTGTTTATGCATTTGCATATTAAATAAAGTATATTGTGCTTGATAAAAGCATGTTAAAGATTTTAAAGCAGGTTGTGAGGTACTTTGGGTAGTAGGTACTGCATAATTTAATCGACTTTGTTACACCTACTTAACAGGATGCAATGCAAGGCCAATTCATCTCTTTTCTTAATTGAATCGCCTCTTTAAAGTGGGCATAAGAATGCTTTTCCATAGATTGTGATGACCGGAAAGTGCCAAGTGTTAATGGGTTTTTGACTGGCATCTATTTTGAATTTCTAATTTGGACTGTAGAAACTTTTTCTTTAATTTTAATGCTGGACTTATTCTTTTTGTTGCTTTGGTTGCTTCAGGTAGCTTTGAATTTTGTTTATCTGGGTGTTTGTACGGCAGTTGCATCTTTCTTTCGTAAGATATTACCTCCCACCTTAACTTGATGCTTTGGATTTTTATGATCATGATTCTAGTTTCAATCCCCAATGTTTGCCTCATGTTACTTCCATTATCTAGTACTATTATAACAAGTCGGTTAAATGGGCATCCAAAGAGATTTCTGTTTTTCTTGTGAATCATGATACTTCATAATCTAATTTAGTACATTTTGCATGGCAGAGGTGGCTTTTTGGATGTACACAGGAGAAAGACAGGCTGCTCGTATCAGAAGTTTCTACTTAAAAACCATTCTAAGGCAGGATATTGCATTTTTCGACAGTGAGACATCAACAGGAGAGGTTATTGGAAGAATGTCAGGAGACACTGTCCTAATTCAAGATGCTATGGGTGAAAAGGTAAATAGTAATTGCTATTGCATCACTTTCTTTAAGCAACCCAGCCTGGGTAACAATGTACAGGATTCACAGCTAAAAGGTTCATTAGTATGATATCCGATTGCCCACCAAATGAAAACAACAGACCTGAGACACATTCACAATGAAAATACATTTCTCCAGCTAGCCATCTAGCAGATCAGCTTCGTCACCCCGTAA
>SNQJ01S0144119.1:7803-24329 GCA_010110895.2 Picea sitchensis
GAGCCTAACTCAGGTCTCGTGGGAACCCACGAGACCTAGGCCAGACCCGCGGGGAGGGGGGGGGGTGGTTGGCGCGATGCCCGACATCACGCCAGCGCCCCCCCCCGTGAGCTTGGCCCAAGTCCCATTGCACATGTATAGAACATATATAATATATGTTATATATATAACATATATATTATATATGTTTTATATATATAACATATATTATATATGTTTTAATATCTAAAACATAAATGTTATATACAAATATGGTTTTTACTTTAGATATTTAAGAAAAAAATAATGTTTTTAAGGTTTTTTTATTTAGTTTCCTCAAATATGTTTTATTTTTTATGTTTTTCTTAAAATATTTTATTGAATTTATTTATTTTTTTAGTTTTTTTTCAATTTTTTTTTTGTTATTTTAAAAAGAAAAAAAAAATATTTTTGTTTTAAACTATTGCTTTCATGCCAAATTTTAAATTTTTTTCATTTATTTTTAGTTTTTATTTGGTTTTCACCATTTTGTTAAGTTTTGTTGGTTTTTTTTTTAAATTTGGATTTTGAATATTTTTTTTAAATGAGTTTTTGTCTTCATTAAAAAATATATATTTGTGAAGATTTTATCTTTTCTCTTTATTTATTTTTTAATGTAAATTTAAGAAAAAAAAAATAAGTTAGTAAATAAATTTTCAAGTGACCATTTAGGATCTAATTTTGGGTTTTTTATTCGTGTAGGGATTTGTTGTCAAGGCCACAGTTTGAATTAGGTCGTAATTCACTGTAATTTTAGTGTTTAGAAAAAACATTTTGCTTCAGGTAGTGTCATGTGTTTAGTTAGGTGTTGATTTTAAGGTTTTTCTAAGCAACTATTTTATCTTTTAAGGTCATGCTTGAAAAAAGTTGTAATTTTGACCTGGTCAAAAAAATTGGTGTTATCAGGAGCACCACGTTTTGATTTGGGGGTTGATTTTAGAGTTTTTTGATAAACCATTTTATCCTTTAAGCCCATGCTTGAAAAAAGTTGTAATTTTAACCCGGTTACAAAAAATGGTGCTACCCGGTAGCACCACTTTTTGATTTTGGGGTTGATTTTAAAATTTCTTTGAGAAGTCATTTGATCCTTTAAGCCCATGCTTGAAAAAAGTTGTAATTTTGACCCGGTTACAAAAAATGGTGCTACCGGTAGCACCACTTTTTGATTTAGGGATTGATTTTCATGTTTTTTATGCAAAAATATGGGTTTTAAGGGTTAGAGTTCTCGTTTTGAGGTCAAGGTTCTCATTAAGTTGGTAAATATGTTGAAATCCTTAAAAAGGATATTGAATACAAAATGGAAAAGTTGGTGGATCAAAAGATGGAAAAGTCGATGGATAAAAAGATGGAAGTTGAAGATAAAATGGAAATTTTGATAAATAAAAAGATGGGTTGATTAGAAAATTTCATGGAATCCATGTTGTTACATTCCCTATATGAGAGGCTCCCTAAAAGTGGTATTGTGTCCCAAGGAATCATTAAAATAAGGAGAAAAAAATGGTTGAACCCATCACATCAAGGGAACATTTTAACACAATTGGAGAACATGAAGATTGTGTCTTAGAATCATGATCATTCATCACTCAAAGATTCACATAATCATGATTTCAACTTGGGACCAATGAACTACTTAATTCCTAAAAATGATATGAGGAATTTTGATGCTAAATATCCTATGGTATGGATATTCTAGATGGAGCAATTGTTTTATCTAGTACACCAAGTGACAATGTTAAAAAAGGTAACTCTTGCATCCTTGTATTTAGAACCAAATCAATTTGTATAGTAATAATGGATTTGTGAATGTAAAAATGATTTTACATGAATTCATATCACATTATGGGGATATTAAGAGAAACACATTTTTTAATCAATTGATAAATCTATGACAATGAGGTCCAATTATAGAGAACATTCAACAATTTAAAAAGATGAATCTTAGATTAAAGAACATTTGAAAAGATGGTTTTTTAGATTTCTTTATGGGCACTTTAAAGGAGAACATTCAACATGAAACGTGTCTCTTCAAACCTAAGTATCTAGAGAATTCTTTTAGTGTGGAAAGGAAAGTTGAAAGTATAAATATGGCTACTAGAAGGGTGGCCACTAACAACTATAGAGAGCACCATGTTCCATCTCTTAACCTCACTCAATATAAAATATTGGTTTGTTTGTAAATGGATCAAAGAAGATAAAAGTGACTATGTTTCAATTGTGACAAATTTTCACTATGTTTTCTATGCATGAGTGAATCACATTATTATGTTGGAGTTACTTCACACACACCTAGGATTTATTTTTCCTTGTTTATTAGTTATACTTAGTCATTATCCAGTCTCCTATAATTTAGGGGAGAATATTCCACCTGGAGAATATTCTCTTTCAGTTGACACTTCAGTTTGACTAGTTGAGTTGAGTTTAGATGTTGCATTGGTTTTATCACCATGAAACATTGGGATCATAACCATGCTAATTCGACCTTGCCTTGGTATCATCACCAGAGTGGCGCATTATCCTTGATTCCCTGAGTTAACTCTTCACTACTTTCTATTCAATCAATTAACTGAAGACTAGTTGACTAGTTAACTCAACTAGGTGGCAGTTCACTCCCATAACTGCCTGAGAGACTAGACTAGGTGGCATTTCACTCTCGTAACTATTGGTGTCTGTCTAGATCACTCTAGACAACCAATATGGAGCATTGGTTATCCTCCATTCGAACTCATTGAGTTATATAGAGTATATCATGTGTAAATTATTAATTATTCACAACAGTTAATGACAATTCTTCCATTCTTTCTCTCCTTCTTCTTGTTTCTCTAATTCTCTCTGCAAATGTGTGTATTATTGTTTAGCTAGATCCATTCTGTGTAGGTTCAAAACATTTACATGGTATCAAATCCAATGAACTACTGAAAAAAATATACAGCAAAAGTTTTTGCAGGCACAAAAGATTGAAGACAATGGAAAGATGGAATTCCAAAAAGAATTCATTCTTACACCTTACAACTATTTTGCATGGAAGGAGAAGATATCCATACATATCTGAAATAGGGGTTGTATAGGTTAACCTTGAATACAGATACAGAACCAACATCAGCCATAGAAAAATCCAAGTACTTAAATCGCATGGATGAGGCACTCGAAACAATTTGCAATTTTATTTCTCTCTATCTCCTTTTTCACATATCTTCCTGTAAGACTCCCAATGAAGCCTAGAAAACCTTGGAAGGGATCTTTGGTAAACAGGATGAGATGAGAGGAAACATGATGGAGGTATAGCTACTCACATTGGATCCAAAAATCTTTGACAATATCCAATATTTCTTTACAAAATTTAATGATTTACTGTCACAACTCAAAGCTTGCAGGGTTGATAAATCGAAGGAGGAGAAACAAATGGTTCTCCCCATTCTCTCCAAGCTTGTTCCTAAATTATTTGTATTCGCATCTACATTTCATACTGTTAGATTCACCTCTGGAGCCACCTGGAATATGCCTTCTCTTGAGGACTTTATCGAATCCTTGACACAAGAGAAAACTAAGTTCATCAACATAGGCACAATCAAAGGCCCAAGGGCACATGCACTCATTGTGCATGATGGAAGCCAAAAATATCAGAAATATAAACATAAATATAAATGGAAAGCTCATGCACATCCGAAGAAAGAAGGGTACATAAAAACCTTCATCGATGCCTCCGGATCCAAGGGGGAAAAGGGAATAAAAGGGGAGAAATGCACATATTGTCACAAATGATTCCATCTGAAATCCGCATGCATGCAAAAACAATTAGATCTGATGTCTCAAATACTTCAACAAAACAACCTTGGAGATCGCATCCCCGAGGGTGCAAAGAAGAAGCATCCAAAAGATCTAAATTCCAAGAAAGGCAATTCTAGCCATGCCTTGATTGCAATCAACTCCTCTCCTGATGCTTGGGTCGTAGATTCAGGAGCATCACATCACATGGTTTCCTCAGAAGAAGTCTATTCTTCATTGGATGCATTCAAAGGTCCTTCTATTCTGATGGGGGACAACTCTTCTGTCGAAATCACTGGCAAAGGAAGGATTGAACTCACCAATGGAAGCTTCGAGAATGTGTTGCACGTTCCCAAGATTTATGTCAACCTTCTCTCTATGTATCAAATGACGAATTCAGGCACCGGAAATAAAGTCATACTCACACCAAATTTCATGGACATATACGAAATGCAAACCAACTCCAGGGTTGCTACCAGTGAGGTAAATCATCAGTCTAGATTGTATACATTTTCTGAATTCATTGAACCTAATTCTACTTTATTGCTTACTCATGCTGATGAAAGTAGTAGCATATGGAACGAAATGTTTGGACATTTGAATTTTAGATACATGCAACATCTTAGCAAGAACAGATTGGTTGATGGTCTACCAGACATCCATTTCTCCAAGGGAGTGTGTGAGGGATGTGTTCTCAGGAAACACCCTCAAAAGAAATTCGACAAGGGAAAGTCTCAGAGAGACTCTACACCTTTAGATCTGATCCATAGTGAGCTTATGGGTCCCTTTCTGCATCCATCCATCAGAAAAGAGAGGTTTTTTCTGATTTTTGTTGATGATTTCTCATGTTTTACTTGGATCTACTTTCTCGGGCAAACATTTGAGGTCTTTCAACACCTCAAAGATTTCAAAGCTCTGGTTGAGACACTGTCCAGAAAGAAGATCAAAGTCCTTCAAACTAATAATGGGGGAGAGTATGTATATAATGATATCAATAATCTTTGCCATGAGGCAGGGATCCAGTTGCAACACACAGTTCCCTATACTCCGCAGCAAAACAGAGTTGTTGAGTGAAAAAATAGATCTCTAAAGGAGATGGCATCTTGCATGATGCATGCAAAATCACTACCATAGAGACTATGGACCGAAGCACTTAATTGTGAAGCATACATCCAAAACAAATCTCCTCATAGATATGTCAAGGATAATACCCCCTATGAGGCTTGGAGCGGCCTCAAACCAGAAGTGGCTCACTTTCGCATTTTTGGTTCACATGCATGGGCCCGGATTCCCTCTGAAAAGAGGAAGGCACTTGATCCATAGAGCACTGAGTGCATTTTTGTTGGGTACCCTGACGGTGTGAAGGGATATCAGCTTATTGATATTTCCTCGAACTGGCTCATCATTGAGCGTAGTCTCCAATTGGAGGAAAGTGTATCACATGTGCCTCAGCAGCCGCATGCAGACACCTTCACTCTTCCACCTGTCCGAGATGATGAGAATGCACATGTCGACTCTTCTTCAGATGAGATTTCTAATTCAAAGGATTCAAATGATCCAGATTCAGAGTCAATACAGTCAAATGCAAATTTAGAGCATCCATATGCAGTTGCAGATCCAGAGCATAGGCCCAAGTGGGCACATTCTACTCTTCAGGCTACAGGAGATCTTGTTGGATATCCAGCCGATACTAGGAGGACTCGATATGATTTCAAGGAGACTCACATTGCACTGACTACCACTGATCCATTTCCCTCCAGACATATTTTTCTTGGTTTAGTATTCATATCCACAGTCTTATGAAGAGGTTGCTGGAAATCCCTTTTGGGAATCCGCCATGCAGGAGGAGTAAAACTCCCTCCTCGAGAACCAGAATTGGGATATGGTTCCCCTTCCATATGAGAGGAAACTTGTCAGATGAAGATGGGTCTACAGTACCAAGAGCACAGCGGATGGACAGAACAGGAGATACAAAGCTAGGCTTGTTGCCAAAGTCTTTCAGCAGGTTCATGGTATTTAATATGATGAGACCTTCGCTCTAGTAGTGAAGATGGATTCCATATGATTGGCACTTTCCATTGTGGCGGCCAAGGGATGGGAAGTCCATCATATGGACACGAAGATTGCATTTCTTCACGGTGATCTCTCTGAGCAGATATACATGGAGCAACCCCAGGGATTTATGCAAGACTCATCTTTGGTTTGCCGACTAAAGAAGTCACTTTATGGCCTCAAGTAGGCTCCAAGGGCATGGTATGCCAAGATGGATTCCTACCTATTGTCACATAACTTTGTATGTTGTAAATCAGACCTGAATGTCTACATGCTCAGGACAGTTGATTCACTTCTACTTTTAGTTATGTATGTTGATGATTTGTTGATCACCGGGTGCTCAACTTCAGCGATTGCTACAGTCAAGAGGATTCTACATGACAAATTTTTGATGACGAACATGGGTCCACTACACTTCTTCCTTGGACTCAAGATCAGTTAGGATGCATTAAGAATCAAACTTTCTCAGGCCAAGTATGCACGATATCTCCTTGAGAGATTTCACATGGTAGACTACAAGTCTACTCTGACTCCTTTCCTATCAGGAGTCAAACTTGAGGATGGCAGAGAGACTCCACTGGTTGAAAGCACACTGTACAGAGAGATATTGGGGAGTTTGTTGTATCTCACACACTCCAAACCAGACCTCTCATATTCATTTGGCATAGTTGCCAGGTTCATGAAGGAGTCGCATGAGCTAAATTGGAAGGCTGCAAAGTGTATCCTTTGATACGTACAGGCAACCATCACCTTTGGGATTCATTATGCAGCAAATGCTACATTAGATCTCATCGGGTTTATTGATTCTGAATGGGCTGGAGATAACACTAATCACAAGTCCACATCTAGTTACTCACTCAGTCTTGGTTCTGGGCCTATCTGTTGGTCAATCAAGAAGCAAGATGCCATTGCTCTATCTTCAGCCGAGGCAGAGTACAGAGGGGTAGTTAACATAACCATTCAGGCTATGTGGCTACAACATTTTTTTCTCAACTGAGTTGGTTCGGTTTCATCGATTAGATCATCATATGATTGTGACAACCAAACTATAAGAGGATTACTTGAGAGAGATCCAATTTAGAAGTGTTAAGATGAAGGACATAGAGATCCATGCACTACATATGGGACTTATTACACTAGGGTATCCTTCATGCTTACAGGTTCTATCCTTCAACATAACAGACTGCGGACATATTCACCAAGACCTTCAGTGACCAGAAGTTTCATTCTCTGCAAATTCATCTTGGAGTGAAGGTTTCCTAACTTCCCTATGGTAGTTCTTCTTTTTACATACATTATCTTGTATTTCTTCTTTTCCCTCTTTCTTCCTAGCAATTGTAGTTCTTCTTTTTACATACATTGTACTGTATTTCTTCTTTTCCCTCTTTCCTCACTTTATTTTCAGTGTCTATTTTGTACTTGGGTACCTAACATGGCCTCGTTGTTGGGACCCAATCTTTATTTTCACCATAGTGACGTTTAGGGGGGGTGTTGGAGTTACTTCACACACACCTGGGATTTATTTTTCCTAAGATTTTTCCTTGTTTATTAGTTATAATTAGTCATTATCTAGTCTCCTATAATTTAGGGGAGAATATTTCGCCTGGAGAATATTCTCTTTCAGTTGACACTCCAGTTTGACTAGTTGAGTTGAGTTTATATGTTGTATTGGTTTTGTCACCATGCAACATTGGGATCATCACCACGCTAATTAGACCTTGCCTTGGTATCATCACCAGAGTGGCACATTAGCCTTGATTCCTTGAGTTAACTCCTTACTACTCTATGTTTAGTCAGTTAAATGAAGACTAGTTGACTAGTTAACTCAACTAGGTGGCAGTTCACTCTCGTAACTGCCTGAGAGACTAGACTAGGTGGCAGTTCACTACCGTAACCGTTGGTGTGTGTCCAGATCACTCTAGACCACTACTATGGTGCATTGGTTATCCTCCAGTCGAACTCATTGAGTTATACAGAGTATATCATGTGTAAATTATTCATTATTCACAACGGTTAATGAGAATTCTTCCATTCTTTCTCTCCTTCTTCTTCTTTCTCCAATTCTCTCTACAGATGTCTACATTATTGTTTATCTAGATCTATTCTATGTAGGTTCAACACATTTACATATTCTTTGAGCTTCTTTGTAGAGGAAATGTGATTAATTTTAGATTTCTCTCTCTCTTTTTCATGAGTAATGATTATGATATCAACTATTTACATTTTTGATAGTGTGTCTTCGCTATCAAAAGTGATTCTATAAATCATAGTTCAATGGAGTGAGATGGCCACTATTATTATTCTCTAAAATCATATACCTAATATATAGGTATTTTAAAGTGAAATTGTGTTGGTCTCATTAATTCATTTAAACAAATTTAATAATACAATGCTAGATCCATCTTAACACTATATCTATCAAGCACATAGATGGATCAAATCCCTCAATGTGAAAACCTTTACTCATTTTTTTCATTCTAAAAAAGGTTTTCACCTCAATAGATTTGATCCCTCTTAGCGCTTGATAGATCCAAAGTTAATATGGATCTAGGAGGTACGTGTTTGTGTGTGTGTGTGTGCACACACATCCTAGATCACACAAATATATATATTTTTTTAGCGTAATGCAACCAACATGTAATTTGTTTTTTCATTATTATTTATTTAATTTTTGGGGGTTGTCACATATGTATGTACATTACATGACAACATATTTTCCATACTACATTGTAGGGTTCCTCTTGTTGCAATAAACTAGAATTTATCTACATTAATAATGGTAAAGTGTTACAAGTTTCCTAAGAATTTTATTATATACATTGTATATTAGAAGCCTATTTGTGCATAAAAAAAATAATATTTAATTAAACGTTGGTTTCAAGGGAGAGATGACTTTATTTTACAAAACAAGGGAAAGGTAAAATTATTTGAGACCTATGTGATCTCTATAATAGGAATAAGTCAAGGTAGGATGCAATACTCATATCTCCATTAATACATGGAATTATTTATTTAATTAAAAAAATAAGAATTAAAAGTTATATGAATGATTAATATGGAACTTTCTTTGTTGAGAATTTAATTGGGTATAGCATGGGTAGTTAAGAGGATAAGTCGTTACCTCCCAACCATCTCATTTCCAATCCCACTTATGACATGATTGTCCCTAGTGAGTTGATTGGCATTGGCATGGTACTAGAAATCTTAGTCTCACTTAAGTGTTTGATGGTGGGATAATATGTTTCCAAACATGTATCACAAGGGATTAGCTCAACCAATTGTTTCCAATGTTGTTGGGCATTTTGTTAATAGGTGTTCAGTTCAAATCACCTTCGATGAGGTGCACTAGTCTATATTGTTGGGTTTTCCAAATATGTAATACACGAATGTATAAAAGCATCCACTAATTTTCTCCATGAGATTATCCGTGGAAAAAAAATCTTGATGGGTTGAAAAGTTTTATGGACAAATATAACAAAATTACAAAGGTTAATTTTACTATGAGAATTTGGTTTTGATGTGATAGAATTGGAGATAGTGAATCTTTGTCATTTGATTTTGTTTTTTAGACAAGAGTTTTGGGGTTACAATTTAGAGGTGACCTTATAAAATATGAGAAACTAAGCCTTGATTTTAGAGGAATATAAGAATAATCTAATTGTTGCATCAGGAACACCAAAAAATGAATCTTTAGTAGAGATATTCCTTGTCATTATTAAGATATTGAATCTCATGAATAGGTGAATTTGAAATATAATAAGTTATATTGTATATGTTGCTTCTAACCAGAAGACTAGGGTTCATGTAAGTGTCCAAAAAATGCCAATTTACGATGGTGTTGATATTATCAATCCCTAAAGCATTGAAGATTTAACCCAAGGAATTCTACAAAGACATTATATGTATGGGGAATAACAACGAATAAGGTCACCATGTTGTGGTGAAATTTATTTTCATTACCATTCCATATACATTTATCTAACATTAATTAATGCCACAACATCCTTAAAATTCAAGGCATACTTGAATGTATTAATAAGAAATGTGGAGTAAATAATCATAACATAGACATCATTGGAATAAAACATAAATAATGAGATACTCATAAGTAGATGTGTTATTTCGTTAAACCCAATAAAAACCACCATATACCTAATTTCACATGCATATGACATGCCATAATATAACCACCATATACCTAATTCCACATGCATATTACATGCCATAATATAACCATGTAGTTATCCAACAAGGTACCCCTAAATCATCCACTAAGAAACCATTTCATTGAGCCCATATAGTGATATTTACACAATGTGGACACATATGCATCTTGACATGGTATAAAAAAAAATAGAGAAGTAACTTAACCATTGCCAAACACTACATATCCATTCAAATATTGAAAATTTGTGATCTTATCTTCAAGTATACTATTGTTTTGGCTACATTGGGTCAAATTTGTTCTGTAAACTGTCATGGATATTCCACTGGAAAAGTTTGTCACAACAGATCTTGTATTATACTAAAATCTTCTAATATGTCGGATTATTTCGTGAGGATTCGAATTTAATTATTACTATCTTAGTAATTGAATTTATGAAATAATTTAAATTCAAAATGAAAGAAAAATCAAATAAACAGACCATCCACAAAATCGGATAAAAGAGGTAGATCATCATAAACCCAATACAAGAGAAAACCTAGTTAGAAGGTGAGGCCTATGCTTTATTTTCTGTTATTTCGTTATGAAAATGAAAATACAAATAAATGTGAACTCAATATGGATATTATTATGACTCTCTTGTTTTAATGGGTGCTAAAAAAATCTTCTCCCTACCTATATTATGTTCTCAAATTCCACTCGTAGATGCTTTGTTCAACTATGGAAAAAGTAAAATACAAAATAATGGAACCCCCTCTCTTCCTAATAGGATAGTATTTAACATAATCTCATATTCATCTAGGGTTAGGGTTTTTGCATAAGCAACCCTAAATTAGTACTATGGTACTAGAACTTATACAATCTTCTTGAAATTCCACACATCGGTATCCCCACACATGATTAATGGAGGTTGAGGTGGCATCCACTCAGTACCATGGTGGTCAACATGGTATGCCAATAAATTATGCCTATGAACTCCAGTTGAGATGATTGGTTCACCATTGGAAAGGTCTCAATGTTTATAATATATCTAAGGGGATGTGAGCTAATCTTGCAATGTTTTCACCCAAAAATACCATTTGATGCCTTAAAATGGATCTTGAAGGCTTCGAGCCCTGAATCTCCAAACTAGAACTTTCCACTAAAATGAAAAATAAATCTTGCAAGCCAATCCCTCCAATTTTCCGACAAGAAAGTACCAAGATAGATGAAAAATTATATAATGATCCAATCTGGATCAATATTTCTCATTACACTTAGTGCCACGTTAGTTCTTCATTTGTTACATCAGAACCACTGTACCAAGTCATCATCCAACAAAATGAAGGTGTTAATAATCCTCTACCACACCTATAGACTCATACTTTAGTCAAATCCAACTTATCCATTCCTTTTGGTATGTCTTTTGTCTACTTAGGATTGCATACTTTTGTTTCTCTACAAATTAAGGGGATAACTACGTAAGAATTTCTAACACTTTGTGCCTAAACTATTGATTGGCATTGCGCTCTTGCAACCACTTGAAAAATTTGTGACCTTGAAAATAAAAGAGTGAGATTTCTTTGGATGAGGGACTCAAGGTCACATTGAGGACCTCAATGTTACATCTATAAGGTTGCATGTCGTTTAGTATCTACAAATGCATAAGTTGACTAAGCTCTAGGTGGAGAGATTGCAACATTAAACAAAGTTTAAATAGAGTATCCTTATCAATCCAAGGAGCTCATCAAGTGTGTCTAATTAATCATTAGAATATTCTTGTTAGCATGTTTACAGGCATAGTGTGCTTGTCATTGATGGAAATAACAACAACGACGATGGCATGTTTACAGGAAAGAACAACAAAGAACCAAATATCGAGAGACCAAAAGATGAGAATGGCAGAATATGCCAGGTTGGCACCATAAGTCTTTTGGGAAGATAGAGATGAGAAATATTGAGAAGCTCAGAAGAGATCGATCAGAGTTTCACACAGATAGTGCAGAGTTGCACGTAGAGCGCAAGTGTGTGCCAGGGCTGAGGTAAAATTTTTCCAAAGCTCAGGAGAGATATCATTCTGATATGCGTAGACGACATCCCATACATCAAGTCTCGCAGAAGGATCAAAGGTCCCAGAGCCTTTGACACTTAGAAATTCTTCCAAGTCAGGAGGATGCGTAAGATCAAGAGGAGGAGTGACAGTGGCCATTGGATCACTAATCCAGAAAACCTGATGTCCGTTATATCAGAGTCCAGTGACCATAGGAAGCATAAAGGAGAAGTACAGATCTGATCCATTGGATCTGAGCACCGAGGACCACTCGTCATTGGATCCAGTATAACTGCAAAGAGGATAATGGCCAAGATCCATCCTCCAACTTCATGAAATATGAAGTCACGATGAGATTTGAGTCATTGTATATGAAGGACATGTGGTGAAATATCAACATTTTACTGACTCACAAACTAGAAAAGTAAAATGTGAGAGTTGTAGGAACTCGCGATGTTCGAGTTCGCGAGTTAATCTAGACCATTAGATCATGGAGAGTTGTGAGTCGTTGATGTGACGCTCACAAATATTAGGAAGGCAGGAGGCAAATACCCGAGGAGGTGGGAGCCGTAGCAATCCTAGCCATTCATCTATGAAGGACATGTGGGAATCGATAAAGTAGTTTTAGAAAATCAAACGTTGGGAGAAGGGAGGTTAGTAGTCCTCCGACTTCGTGAAATGCGAAGTTTCGATATGATCTAGGTCGTAGGATCACCAAGGATCGTGGGCCATTGATTTGTCAAGCATGTTTTCAGAATATTGTAAGTCAGGAGACTTAGGGTTGACTCACACCCAAATGCCCGACACGATAAATCACAATTTTGATCGCAGTCGTCGATCAGAGGGAGAGATCATGACCGTTGATCTGATATGAAGTATTTCATATTTTCACGAGTAGGGATTTTTGAGGCAACTCATAGCAGGAGTTTGTGATACGCAAAATCACAATGCACCCTCTTTCTTGGTCCCTGGACACAGCTAATGGTCACATTGATGAAGGTTAAGGGAGGAGCTAGCACGTACCTGGGCTTCACATCAGAGATCGTCGAGATCGTCATGCACCCTTTTTTATTAGTGAGTGATCACAGCTGGTGGTCACGTGGAGAGAGAATAGAGGAAGGATCTAGCACTGCTAAGCTCCATTTCAGATATCGCAAGTTGGGAAATCGAGGTGACTTGCAATCGATCACCCGAAACGTGAAATCGTGAAACGTTTATTGATAGGCATCAGGTCACCAATGTGATCACATGAAAGGAAGGGGCTTAGTCAGAAAAGCTAATGCCCACTGTGAAGTTTTTCTCATGAAGGGAAAAGGTGCCAAAGGCATGAGTGTGTAGAGGTTCTTTGAGCAACTGCTAGAGACGGACAGATGGTAACTGCAGAAAACAACTGACTGCATCTACCAGAGAATTCGAAGAATCTCAATGTGATCGCCAAAGGAGCTGAAGGGTCTCGAAGTAACTGCCAGTGGAATGAAGACTCATCATGGAGACAATTGACAGATGGAAAAGTGTTGAAGTCTGTAACTGCAATAGAGAGGATAAGCTCGACTGTGATAGAGAAGACGAAGGGTCACACTACTAGAGAAGGCAAAGAATCTCAAGATAAGCCCACTAATGATAAACTCACAGGGAAAAGAACTGTCGGATAAGATGAAGAGTTGTCATGATGATCAGGAGATGAATCGATGTGAGAAAATCATGCAGAACAGAGAAGTGAAGTGATTCCATTGTCGAGCTATGCAGGAGTGAGGAAGAGATGCAGTGAACAACCTATAAGGTAGAACAGTGACGCTGTAAAGAGCATGCAAAGTGTTCTGGGTGGGAAATCCCTCCTACGGACTAGCACTAAGGGTTTTTATCATGCATACAGAAATGACCTAAAGATTCTTACTTCTTACCATCATCCCATGCCTAAACCCCCATTACTCATGTGTAAATACAAGGCTCAAGAGACTAAGTTGATGTACCTTATTTTTCATGTTTGATGTCGATCCCTTTTCGCGCTTGGTTGTTCTTTGACTGCAAATCTCCTCCCAATGATGACCTGCATTCACAAAATACAAACAAATAACTCCACATGCATTTGATCTATGAATTAATGGGTTAGATATTTAATCAATCATACAATCAATATTCAAATAATGACAATCTCATTTGGTGGGACGGGAAAATCAATTCTTTTATTAACTTCACAATGATACCTTACAATGATAAAGTCAGCTACTTCTCCTTGATCCTAATCCTAGGCTTTTCTTCCACTGTCTTCCAACTTCTTTTCTCTATACTTATCTTTGCACAAGGATGGCTAAATTTTGGGACAAAGGGAATGCTCAATCAGGTATAGTTTCTTTACTATGATTCTTCTCCTTTCAAATGGGACCCTTACGCCTTCTTTTATAGGCTAGAAGGAGCTAGGTATTTGGTCAAATGACCGACCATGCATGGCTGAAAGGTTTAGTTAACTTGCCCAAATCTGTGTGTTTCATCAACAACTTTCCTTTTTCCATTCTTTTGTAAGTACACACGGGTTGTATTGGGGCAGATAGCATGTACACGTGTGGAGTAATGGAGTAGGGCACATGGGCCTTTATAAAGGGGTTTTTTTAAGAATAGTTGTTTAGTAGTGTTTTGGCAAAGAAGGAATCTTAGATGGTCTAATGCCAGGTAAGCATATCTAGTGAAAATTAGGTTTATAACAGATACCCCCTAATATGTGAGGTCAGAAGAGCATCTAATGGCCGAAATACATTATCAATATTTACCAACGTTCCAAATAAGTGATCCCAGGGACCAGAAATCCGGAGTTGCCATCTGCAAAATAACAATTGTCTCACCGAGGCGGGCATACCCATGATTGGGATGAAAAAAAATCATGGCTACCAATCAAATACACTGTAGATCCATGTCATATAACTATATAAAGTGTAGTTGTGAGCAATACATAGCGGATCTACATCTCAAAATCAAAAGATATACATGTATAGTATCCATCTTCTAGAAGATGATAAGGCCTGATGGCTGGATATGAGGTCTTCAGAGCTTGAGCAACAACTTAAAAATCTTCAAAACTCAGGTAGGAGTGTAATATGAGTGCACAAATTCACTACCCAGAGGTCTTCGATGGCTCGTCGGTCATGGACTAGAGAATCTTGATGATCAGATTGAAGGCTTCATTGATTTCAAACAAAGACTTGATTGGAATATCGGGATGGTCGAGCATGAGGGAAAGAGACAAACTGCAGAGGGGCCAACTTAGGCTTGGTAAAAAAATCCCTTGAACAACAACATGACAAATGATGAGACTCAGGAAGCATGGAATTAACATAAGTTCACGAGGCAGGAGGCAACGCAAACTCTCCATATGTTTGGAAGGATAACCAAATGGAGGAGGACACAACTCAATGTAGCGGGAACATCTTCCTAAGGTCATATTAAATCCCAAGGCTTGACGGACAAATGGAAGGATGTGCTTTATCCAAGGGCGACTCCTTGTGTTGCCAATACAAAGAAAATACTTTTCCCTTCCTCTTTTTGGGGTATATTTGATTTTTTTGTCTTTTTCAATAATTTTGGAAAAGGAATAAAAGAATGCTACGTTACAAAGGAGGAATGAGTGTCACAAACATACGAGTTTGAGGTGCAAGGACAATACTTATGTTCAAAGAAAGGACACTCAGAAAAAATCCCACCTGGGACAAAAGGTGTCATGACACAAAGGCAAAGTGCTACAGGGATTGCGTATAAGGCATGTTTCGGTTGAGAGCAACATGGAGACAACATTAGGCCAAAGACATGGGTATGAAAATGTGATTAATAATAAAAACAATGGTAACTTCCTTCGATGTAAGTTTAACGAGCCCAAAGAAGGTAAGCTCGACGGTTTTTCATATTTAGAGAGTCTGAAAAAATGTAAAAGGAGACTCCAATGGGGTACCTTTTTTGAAGGTAGTCTAGTTGGTTCGAAAAAGGGGTAAACTAGCACCGATAAGACGTCTATTCAAAACCATTTTAACGAGTGTGATAAAGACAAGATCACTCGGCCATTTTTTCATTTTTAAGGAGTCTAAAAAAAGATTAACTATGGACTCTGTCAGGAATGTTCTTCTGGACCATTTTTACGAGTGTGAAAGAATAAGGTCACTCGACAATCTTTTCAATTTTAGGGAGTCTGAAAAGAGTTTAACTATGGACTCTGTGGGGGTTCCTTTTTCGTAAATTTAGTCCCTTGGGCCCGAAAAAGGGTTAAAAGTATACTTGAGAGTACTCTTCTAGAGATCTGAGGCCTCTAGAGTATACCTTTGTTCATACAGTTGACCGTCCGGACCAAAAAAGGGGTAAACTACCACCAGATAGACGTGACTTCAAATTTCAATTTAACGAGCGTGAAAGGCCACAAGATCCCTCAGCAATCTTTTCATGTTTAGAGGGTCTGAAAAGGGCTTAAAAGAAGACCTGTTATGTTTTGGGAGTCCCGAGGGTGAGGTCAAGAGTGATAAA
>SNQJ01S0144120.1:0-18958 GCA_010110895.2 Picea sitchensis
AGGGAGAAAACCACATAATGTTTTTTCTTATATGTCTTGAAGAATTACATTCATTGGAAGCACCAACTTCCTTTGTTTTCCAACTGCAACTAGAAGGAGGCTCCAACCCCCTTGTTTCTCAAGCTACAACCTGAGGGAAGCTCCAAATCCGCTATTCTATGGCTACAACCCCCTATGTTCTCCAGCTATAACCGGAAGGTGGATACAACCACATGTCCTTTCCCCATCCAACCTTTCTGAAGTAGAAGTAGAATGATGGAACCACTTTCTCACTATCATTGTGAGATATACCATTGTAAACATGTACCAATAAACCTAAACCATGCATCAACCATGCATCAACCTATACCTCAACCTGTAATCAACCTGTACCATAAACAAGTGCATGACCATGCACCAACCTGTACCAAACAACCTGTAATCAACCTTTACCATAAACAAGTGCATCCAACCATGTACCAAGTATGTACCAATCATGTTTCAACTACTTGTCAACTATGACTCATCAATATGTACCAACATCATCAACTATAGACCTCATGTATGTGTCAGCTCATCAACTATTTGTCTCAACCATGTACCGAAGATGTACCTTAACCAAAATACCTCATCAATTTCATCATCCAAATATGATTTGTAACTCTGTAATTGACCTGGTGTATATGATCACATACTTGCAAACCTTCCTTAACTTTCACAACAAGAGACTAGCATTTCCATCAAACTTTTCTTTAGTCTCACATGACTAGTTTGGGATTAGTCAACAACCCTAACTTGAAATAATCATAACTATGTACCTGTAATGAATAAATATCTGAAAATTGTACACAGTTTTTCTTCAATTTGTTTTATTCAATTCCTCTAGGTTTCACTACTTGGAACCTCTCAGAAAAGGAGTTATAGCAAAAAATGACATACCTTGCTAAATTTCTTCTTATTCTAGAGAGCGACCTTTTAGAGCATGCCCCACACAGAATATTTGTTGAATCGATCATAAAATGTTACACAGAATACTACAGACTATACTCTAACCAACATATTTTTTCTTACTAAATTTGGATCTGTTATGAATAAGTTATGATGTTTTTACTCGAAACACCTTAGAAAGCATCATAAAAAGAATTTATCCTCCCTTGAATTCCGACCTTATTTTCTTCACCTTCCCTCTGAATTTCAGCTTAGATATCCTTTGGTTACCTTAGTAACCTATAGATATTCAATATGATCAAGTGTGATATAAAATTAGAGAGCCATGCCTCTTATTTATACTCTCCAAGTAGCTTCCTTAGAAGCATCTTCTAGGTTACTTTGCCCACTTTCCTTATTTTAAGGTTAACCCACCTCCAATTTCTCCATTAAATTTATTATTTAAATATTTTCTTTTTGTATTCACTTTGAATTATAGTACACACATCACTTCACTTTATTATTTACCTTCTAAAATCTCTTAAACCACTTTGACTACTTTGACCTTTTGGGGCTTCTAGATGACATATGAGGGTCCTCCAACTTCATAAGGCCATAACTCTGAAACCGTGAGGAGTTGTGTGACGTTCCACATACCACCAGAAATGGCATGACATGTACTATCCAAATAGAATATTATTGCCTGAAAATATATCAAAACTCATACCATAATCCATCAAACAATCTTGGGTCCATCACCCAAACCTAGGTTCTCCAACTTCTCATGGCCATAACTCTCTAAACGTGAGGAGTTATGTGACGTTCCACATACCACAGAAAATTGAATGACATGTACTATCCATATAGAATAGTATTACCTTCAAATATATTAAAACTCATACCATTATACATGAAACAACCTTGGGTCCATTACCTAAACCTTTGTGCTACCAGAATTTGCTACCAGACTTTCTTCAAAGGTTGACATCAATGACAACCAACCTTAATCAACATTAGCTCCCTGTAAACTTAATTCAACTGAGAAACAAATGATAGAGGCAACCTACAAACAAACTTTTATACCCAAAACTAGCCTTTCGGACCTGGAGAGGGCTCTATCGGGAGATGTTATCTCGGTACAGGATATGGATTTAAGATGTCAGATAGATTTAGCACCTTTGAATGATAAGTTCTAGTTCTATTGGTGAAAGAGAGTAAGAACTCAGGCTATGGATTCGATTTAAGAAAATGATCAAAACAAATTTCTTGTGACTGAACTTGAGACAATAAAGGCTAAGTAAGAAACAATTTCCAGTTTAAAATCATTGTGTGTAGCAAAAAGGAAAACACATGACGCAACTTGGAGCACTATCGAGGATGAATTTGGAGTTAACTTTAGAGGAAATATGGTTTCTCTGAATGGAGTGAATCCCAAGGTGTTGTGCAACAAATCCTAGGTTCAAAATTATGTTCTGATTCAGACAAAAATAGATATGAATAAAGAATACATGAAGTACTTATGAAAAGAGAGGAAACAATACATCCAACTACTACAATTATAATCTTTTCATCAAATATTCAATAATTTTTCATTAATTTTTTATTGAGATCAAACTACATTCAATAGTCACTATCTACATTAGTTTTTCCAACCAACAAGGATTACATTGAAAAGATAAAATATATAGGCAAAGGAATCACTTGGACTTCCCTGCTCTCTAGCTACTATCCCTAGAATTTAGGAAACTGACTTCCCTCTGTCAAAATGACCTTTTGCATGACATATTTCTAGAAATAGAAACTAACTATATTCGGTTGCATCATAACCACTTGTCCTCGCCACAAGGACTCAGTTATCAACAAGGTCTCGTCATGGGGAGAGTGATGTGTCAATGCCTTCCTTCAACAGGGTACCCGAATGATCAAGCACTTTGTTAGACTCCCGCCATCTACTGTAAGGCCTTGATTTTTGTCGTGCACTCATTCGCTGGGGTGCATACGTGGTGAGTGGCCGCTGACTATTGCAGTTGTTAGCAATATGACAAAATCGTCTAAAGGCGACACCTTCTCTAAGACTGTTGAGATCTGTGCCATGTTTGAGAATACAAGAATGAAATCCATTAATCATGTTTCCTCTGTGCACTAGCAAGAGCTACGTGGAAGTTCTCCCCGATCACTTCAGATTCTCTAAAATGCTTCACATTCCTTTCTTCCAACATCCTTTACATTTCACACAACTGTACGATTGTATATTTCACATCTCTGAGTTGTCTCTTGAGCCACATCACATTTACTTCACGGCCTTGTGATGTCAACACTTCAAGGGTCTTCTCTTCTAACTGTCATCTTAGTTCCCTATTTTTCTGGTAAATCTCGATGATAGCGAGATGTGCTTGCTTCAACTAATGATACAACTATTGAACATTTATGCTTCCAACATTTTTCCTCCTCATTCTGATCCATCTTTCTCAACTTGTACCTCTGACAGGTTCCAACTGAATAACATGCATAACTAATTGTTCGGCAACCGACCTTGCGTGCGGCTCACTCGGGACTCAATTTTCCCCAGATTCCTTGTTCTACTTTGGCCTGCCCCTTCTCTGAGGTATTTTTTTTTAGGGGGACAGGTATTCCAACATCTTTCTTTCCTGCACAACTTATTCCACTCCATCCTTCGTGCGGTGTGATATTACCCTTTCCATGGGTAGAGGGAAATCTCCTTTTGGATCCTTGGGGATGCCTTCCGTGAGCAAGAAAAAATCCCAATCACTTCCCAACTACCTTAATTCCTCAAGTAACAGCAATTTAATCAGTGAGATGTGAGAGAGTTTCCTTTTCAATTGATCCATTTCATCGTAGGCATTGTCTGCCATCTCTTGGAGGTTCTGGTGTAAGAAAAAGGGTAAATTTAATGTTCTCCTTCCCGTGAAGTGAATAAACAATCTAATGTGATACAAATGTATCTTGTTGAACCTCCCTTCACATGTGAAATATTTCCTAATAAATCCAAGTAGTTTTCGAAAAGGTTCCTGCAAATATCTACTCAAAACTCTTGGCTCGACTTTCCCACCTAAACAATGTCACTTGATGAAATATTCATAGAACCGCATGTCCAAGAGCATGCCTTTAAACCAAATTTCTCCATGCAGAGGGATCTCTGTTGTGGTTGACAGATTTTCCTCAATCACTTGGAAAATGACACCCGATATCACCGTGTGGAATCCGTCGAAACCGAGTGCAAACTGCTCAGCTAGTCTCATAATATATCCTTGAATTTTCTTGCAAAAATCCATGCAACTGAATTATTCAAAGGATGCTTTGACCTCTAGATATTAGTTGATCAACATCAATTTTTGGGGCTCAAGCCCAGTTGTTTTTCTATTTAGCATACTCTTCCTTATGTTTTGGGAGGTTTCCATGGCGCAACGTGTATTTTTCCTACACACGGTGGATTTTGCACAGGCCCAAGGCAATATTGATCAACTTGGGCTTGCAAGAAGACTACAAGCATCGCATAATATTGATTGGTGAATAGAATGCATGTAGAAAACCCATAATTTATAACATAGCGGGAGGGAGGTAGAATTGTGCTAGGAAACACTAAATTCATGGTGACTGGATGTTTTGAAGCGAACTGAAGATTTTTCGTAGCACATCCGCGCGAGCAGTACACTTCGAGGCATGTAAATTACAACTGATAAGGGCTACAAGGAATATGTGATATGAGCATCGTGATTTTCATTCTTTCAGCCCTCATAATGAGTTGATGATAGTCATTTCACTGGTCGATGTGAATTCTATTTAACAACTTGCCTCAACCCTTAGCACTTAGAACTTCCTTTCTGATAGTACCCAACTTTTTGGGAACAAACTCATACCATTTACACATGTTTTGACTCTGACATCCCTTCCCGACTCCAAGGGCCAACAGACCACTTGCTAAATTCGACCCCTTTGTTGTTTAGTACCTAAATTCACATGCTTTGACACACAGACCATAACTCGACTAAGACTGAATCTAACTAAACAAGAAAAATGATGACGCTAACATAAGGAAATTGGTTTAAATTTGTTAGAAGGTAACCCCTTGAGGAAGCTACATGGAAGTATAAATAAGAGAGCAAGGCTCTCCTATTAGAACCTATTGATTTCTATTATTATGTAAGGTTTATTGCAGGTACTCATTGATACATCTGAAGTTGCGCAAGTCTGAGGTAGCATCAAGGGCTGACGATGAAATTTTCATAATTACAAAAAACACTGAAAAAAACCCTAGCTTTTAAGGTGTATGCGGGCCTCAGTAGAGAAGAGTGTGTACGTACGTGGGCCTCACTAGAGAAGGGAGCGTATGTACGTGGTGTTTTAGTATAAAAGGGAGTGTACACATGATAAAATCCATAACATCTTGAGAAGATGAAGATGTCAAGTCTCTAGAGTCTGAATGAAAGCTCCCATGAAGTTCTACATCGATCAGGTACACTATATCTATCTACATGTTCAAAAGGTATGTTTTATTTCTATGTGTAGTTGGATATTGTTATATACATGAGAAATGGTTATGGGGGTTTGAGGATTTTCCCTAGAGAGGCTATTGGCTACATGGAACTCACTGTATAAGTCAGTTCTATATAAATACAATGATGGTATAATTAATTTTATCATTGGTACATCTTGTTAAGTGTTGAGGCACATCTTGTATTTCTTAGCATATGATTAAGGGTTTTTTTGGTACATGGTTGAGAACTTGTATTTGTGAAGTGGTTGATGTATTGAGAGGTTGTTTACTAGTAATTGTTTTATGTCTAGTCCATGCGAGGGTTATTGTACTTGTTCATGATTATACACACTTGTATGGCACATGACTAGAGAGATATAGATGCATTTGGTTAAAGGATACATATGAGGATGTATGCATAGGGAAAAGTTACAGTATGGACACAGTGACAGATTGCAAGTTGATGTGACAGAGGCTGCAGAGGGTCAAACTTTTTTAGGAGAGAGAAAACCTAGTTTCCAAAAGGCATACGCAAGTTGTAGTACAGAAAGGCCATGTACATATGTGGGCTACAATATAGAAAGGGCATGTACATACGTGAGTTTCATAACAAATATGTCGCGTACGTGTTGGGTTTTGTTGGTACAGGCTGAGTAAAGGTACATGTTGGTTATAAGACAGTGGCAAAGGATGGTTACATGTTTTTGGCACATATTGGTATAGGTTTACATCGATATATCTCACAGTGATAGTGTGGCAGTGTTTTCATCATCTTAATTGTATTTTATAGCGGTAGGACGGGGTAAGGATATGTGGTTGGAGACACCTTCTGATTGTAACCATAGAACATAGGGGGTTGTATCCTCCTTCTGGTTGTATCCAGATAATTGGGGAGTTGTAGCTTGCCTCGGGTTGTAGCCTGAAAATATAGGGGGTCAGAGCGTCCTTCTAGTTGCAGCTGGAGAAAAAAGGAAGTTGGTTCTTCAAATGAATTCAATTCTTATAAGAAAAATCATTATGTGGTTTTCTCCCGCATTGAGTTTCCACGTAAAAATACTGGTGTACTTTGAATGCGTGTTATTGTCAATTGTTTATGGCTTATTTACTCTGTACTTATTGGATGATAATTTTGTATTGATCATAAATATAAATAACACTTAAATACTGTGGTTAAATGGATTAAAAATATCTATTACTGATTCACCACCCCCTTTCAGTAATCCAACAATTGGTGTTAGAGGAGGTTCCTTCAAAAATCAGTTTAACCACTGAAAGGTAGATCACGGAGAACAATATGTATAAAAATGGAATGCCACAATTTGATAGACAAAAATATGCATTATGGAGTAAAAGGATGAGAACATATGTACATGCACAAGGATTTGAGGTTTGGAAATCAATTGTATATGGATATAAAGAACCATTAGTTCCTCTAACAAATGAAAACGAAACGAAAATCGGTCTAGATAATTTAAATGCGGAAATTGAACTTCTGAATGGTCTTTGTGATTCAATATATGTCAAAGTTATGCATTGTAGATATTCTAAAGAGATTTGGGACAAACTTCAGAAAATTTATGAAGGAGATGCAAACATCAAGGCAACAAATCTTCAAACTTACAGAGGTTAATTCCAACAGCTAAAGATGAAGGAAGATGAGAATATTGCATCTTACTTATTACAAGTTGATGAAACAATGAATGCAATCATAGGATTGGAGAAGAAGTTTATGGATCTATAATTTTTCAAAAGGTACCAAGATCTCTTCCAATGATATTTGATCCTAAGATATCAACACTAGAAGAAAGTGTAGATCTAGACTCAATAAGCATGATGAACTACACAAAATTTTCACATCCTATGAAATGAGAACTGAAGAGGAGAATCCAGGTATAAAAGAAGAAGAATTCAAATCATCCAAGAAGTTAAATAAAAAGGGAAAGGAAAATGAAAAAGAAGGTAGAAACAATAGTGACATATTGGAAGATGATGAAGAAGTAGCCAACTTTGACAAAATATTGAAAAAGGGAATCGACGACAGATGTTAAGGTCCTAACCTGCACATAGGTATATCAATGTATTCAGATGTAATAAAGGTCAATATTAATAAGGCCTTTCAATAAAATAGAATAAGGTGGATGTAAGAAGACCTAATAGAAGCTTATGCTTCTAGAAGGTTCTTCCTCTAGATGCTTCTCTTAATAGACATATTTAGTATAAATAAGGGTCGAGGGTATGAAAACCCTAGCTTGGAGATTATTGTAACAGAGTGTTCTCGAGAGGGTATGAAAACTCTAGCTTGGATGCTGTAACAGAAAGTGTTCTCTCATTGAGGCCCCCTTGAAGAGGCCCCAGAACATTAAGCTTTCTAATCAAAGTGCTATTTCTATTGTTGTTCTTGCATCATTTATGTGTTATTGTGGAGATTATGATGGAGATTTTACTATTCTGCCTATATTTCTAGCATTTTATTTTGTTCTGCGTATATTTTATATACCTCGTATCTTGCAAGTGGTATCAGAGCACCTTCTTGGCATAAATTGTGGGTATTTGTTTTTAGGGTAGAGACGTGACTACATCTTTAAGCCACAAAGACTGCTGTTATTTGCATAACTTCGCCATGAGGATCTATACACGCTAGAAATATGTGGTTCTGTTAACCCATTAATCATACAATTCTTGTAACTCCTATTGGTACCCCTCTTCTTCGAAAGTGGTAGCGATTAGACAACACTGTAAAATGGATCGCCTAGATTTATTGGAATCCTCTTAGATAAACTATCGCCACGATCGCGCTATAGTGTCACTGAGAACAACACTCGAATATAATTTCTAGCACTGGTAGTCGGGTAGTACCTACTAAGGGTATGTTTTATCCTCCTTAGTTAGTGCCTTTGAGATATTGGGCTAAGTACTATTGTTGGACCCCGCATGAATATCAGAGATTTATAGAATAGTGAAAACCCTTGTCTGTATAACCGTTGAATACCTAACCCTTTGGGGAACATAAACATAAACATAAACAAATTAAACAGACAAGATCTATTGTCATGTAATTGTGTTTGGGTTTCCAAGTTAATACACATTTCTTTCTGTTAAGAATTTGGGGATTTAGTGATCAAGTAACATTCTTCTCGCACTCAAAGTATAACCTCTCGAGCTAAAAATAAAAATAAGTAAAAAGTATGGAAATTTTTTCACCATTATTTGAGGTCTATTCCATTAGATTCATCTCTTTCTCCTTATCACATTCATCCATATCATTTTTCCAAAAATTCTTAATTCTCTATAATTCTTTTAGTTCACCCATTATCATGACCCATACCCGTATTAAGAACTGAAGCCCCGCAACACCTTGCAATCTAGTTTCCTCGAGACCCAATGGCAACTGAAAATATTGCCTCCTCATGATACATCCATCAATAAATGTATCCAGAATGCAGCCAGTAGTCCGGGAATGGAGGAAGTCAAACATGAACTGACCACCCAATTTGAATTTTGGTCTTTACATCACACTAAACCAGATCCCAACATGACTCTTTTCTTGATGCACATACAAAGACCTACAGAAACTTCTTCCCATTCCTTTCAGCACCATCACTTTCAAATTGACCTACGCCTTCCATGGGTGGTTTTGACCAAATTTGATGGCTCGAACTCCACTAGTTGGGTAACCCAAAATGGAAGCCATTTCTACAACATTGCTGCATCTAATTTGGCCAAACCCATGGTGTTCTCCATCTAGATCAAGAATGTTGGCAATGGTGGCAATGGAGAAAAACTTCCCTGGGCTAAGGGTATATTGTTTTGACTCCACTTCAGGATCGAGCTTTATGAACGCTTTTGACACTTCCATTAACCAACCATTTGGGTTGCTTGAAAAAATTGAAGCAATCAGCAACAAGAGAAGAATTCACAAATGCATTTGAGCACCGGGTTTTTCGAATAGAGAGCATGACTTATGGTTTCTTTCTAGAGTATTTTATCATGGCCTCAAGGAGGATTCTACTATGTCCTCATGGCTCCACCTACCACTTGGGTGGAGGCTACTAAAAATCTAAAGAAGCACAAATTGTTTCCTCTCAAACCATGTTATCCCTTTATCCCTCACTCTAAACCAAGAAACCCCACTACTCCCTCTCTGGGCCCCATTAAAGATCCAAAATTGATCCGGCTGAAATGGGATGGAACGCCAGCTCAAAGGCCTCTGCTATAATTTTGATGACAAATAATTCCCGGGCCACAAATGTAATTTAGACTGTAAAATATTTTTATGTCCATCTCCTAGGATATTCAAAGAGATGTTGACACTCCCCTTGTGCACGAGTCACCATAAATCACTAACATAAACCCTCCCTCGACCCCTGGCCGAGGCAGGAACCGACTATCTGAACCTCAATTAATCGCTACATCAAGCACCAAAAGGTTATCACTGGGTTGGATAGGCAAACTCACATTCTGTGATTCACTCATGATTGGGTCACAAACCTATTGTTACATCCATGTCACAACAATTTCCAAATCATGATTACAATGGTGGTTCTATGAATGGTATTATGAAAATGTGTATCTCCAAATCAATGACTACCACCTAAACTACCATATGTTTTCTATCGACAAGGCGCTAGGACATTGTGTTGGTTGTCGAATGGCTCAGAACCTTGTCTCCCATTCTCATGGATTTCATAACTTAACCATGCAAATCGACCAAGGAGGGGCCACCACAATTCCAAGGAATCATTGTTGGTTTACTTGAGGTCATCAGTTCTCACCACATGGAAAAAAATGCTCAAGAAAGGTCATCTCCGTGTCATTGATGCCATACAAGCCACATAGACACCCACAGTGCCCCAAGACCTCCAAACCTCCTTTCTAAACATCAAACAAGATTTTGACACTTCTAAGGACTCCTCTGCAGGTACTATGATCATTCCATTCCCTTGTCCTGTGGGAAGCCTCCCAATATCCGGCCCATATCACACCCTTTGCACAAAATGAAATTAAAATATCCAGAATTCTCATTGGTTCAAGTCATCTATCTTAGTACAAGCCCTTACTCATCTTTGGTCTTCATGGTATCAAAGAAAGAAGGTTCTGGAGAATGTGTCCCAACTTCCATGCCATCAACAAACTTACCATCAAAGACAAATTTCCTATTCCTGCCATTGATGACCTCCAGGATGAACTGAGTGGCACCCAAATCTTTACCAAACTTGATCTCCACTAGCTTGTTTCAAACTCGTGATATGTATGAGAGCTTCACATTCCCAAGACAACCTTCGTGACTCATGAGGGCCACTATGAGTTTTTGGTCATGCCCTTGGTTTGTGTAATGCCCCCATCCACCTTCCAAAGCCTCATGAACCATGTCTTTTGTCCTTTTCTCCACATTTTTGTCTTAGTTTCTTTTGATGATATCCTCATCTATAGCAAAAACTTGATAGACCATCTTACTCATGTGGATCGTTCTCTCCTTCTACTCTCAACACCAACTTTCCCCGAACAGCCCAAATGTGCTTTTGGTGCCTGTAAGTAGAATACTTGGGTCATCCGTGGGAAAGGGATGGCGCCGTGGATGGAATCAAAAAAGATTGGAATCTATGCAAGACTCCGGGTCGCATTCCAAAGACTCTCAAAATCTTATGTGGATTTTGGCCTTCATGTGGTATTATCGCGAAGTCCATTAAGAACGTGGAAAGATTTTAGCACCTCTCATTGCTCTCCTCGAAAAGAACTCTTCACTTGGACTCCAAAGCAAGTCTCAAACCTTGAAGACGTCCATCTGCACCACTCCGGTTCTGTCTCTTCCCAACTCTGGCCAAATAATTCCTTGTGTTGGAATGTGATGCCTCGGGGAAAGGAACTGATGTCCTTGAAAGAGGGTCAACCTTTTGGCCTTCACCAGCAAGCAACCGTCTGAAAGGAATCGGGAAACCCATTTATGAAAAAGAAAATGTTACATCTAGCTGCATGTTGTTGAGTTGTGATGCCCTTATCTCCTTGTGAAACGATTCCAAATTAAGACCACCCATCAAAGCCTCCTGGCACTTCTTTCTCTGAACAACACATTTCTCCCAAGAGTGTCAAAATGGGTGGACTCAAGCTCTTTGATATAGATTATGATATCATTTCACAAGAAAAGACAATGTCGCGGCAGATGCACCTCCTAAATATGAAGACGGCTGGATCCCTTTTTCTCTTTCCTTCATTCCCATCTGATCAGTTCAAGTTGTTGAATGTGAATGGCTTCAAGATCCCAAAAGTTCGTGATCCCATCCAAAGAATCAGAAAACAAGGATCCGGGTTCCTGTGGTAACTCTTGGCTCTAGGATGAGCTTTCATACAAAGGCACTTTGTATTTAAGTAAACAATCCAACCTCAAATCCATGGTACTTTCTGAGCATCATGATACACCCATAGTGGGCACTCGTGGTTCACCAAAACATATGATCGAAAAACATTCATTTTTCTCTCGATGGTATGAAACAAGACATCCATATGTTTGTCGCTGAATGTGAGGTGTAACAATGCAACAAGGGAGAAACAAATAAATCTCCAGCACCTCCAACCCTTCTTATTCCGCTATTTGGAAGGATATCTCCAACTTTATTACGCTTCCACCCAAATCAGTGGAATAAATCGGGCCATAATATGGTGGTGGATCGCCTTTCCAAGTATGCTCATTTGTTTCCTCTTCACCACCCATTTAATGTGATCCACGGTGGCTCAAATTGTCATGGACCGTGTCTTCAAGATTCATGCATGCTGCACTCTATTGTTTCTAATCGAGACCCAACTTTCACAAGCAATTTTGGCAAGAATTGTTTATCTACAAGGCAAACAATTGCATCTCAACTCAACTAATCATCCCTGATGGATGGTCAAAATGAAGAGCCAACAAGTGTTTGGAAACATATCCGAGGGTTCTTTTGCCTTGAAAAACAACACCAGTGGGTCACCGGTTACCCCTCGCCAAATGGTGGTACAACACTCACATACCACAACCACTCGCATGACTCCCTTTGAAGCTGTATATGGACAGAAGCCACCTTTTGTTCTCTCCTATATGCCAGGTGTATCGAAGGTCCTTGTGGTTGACCAAACACTTACAACCAGAGAGGATATCCCTTCGCACCATTAAAGAGAACTTGGTCACGGCATAGAATAAAATGAAGCAGCAAGGTCAATCGCACGTTAATTTGCATAAGGGGATTAGGTGTTTTTGCGGTTGCAACCATATAAGCAACTTCCCTCAAGGTCGAGCATATTTAGAAGCTAGTGCCCAAATTTATGGCCCCACACTTCCTGCCGCGGTGGTACAAGTCACATATCAATTATCTCTGCCTGGCCACCAAAGCCACATCCTATTTTTTCATGTTTCATGCTGAAGGCGATTGGAACCTTGTGCCAAATTCAAACCAACCCGAGAGTTGTAATGAAGAAGGATCCATTTTGGCTACAAAATAAAAGTAGTTTTGGACCAACATGAGTGTTGTCTCTGCTAGAGAACCATCAAGGAAGTGCTAGTATAGTGAGAGGACTACAGATGCCACTTGGGAACCAACCACCATTCCGCAACAATTTCCACATCCTGGCCTTTGGAGGACAAGGTTGTTTATGGGGCGGATGTTAAGGTCCCAACCCATTACAGATCAATGTATTCGGATGTAATAAAGGATAATATTAATAAGTCCTTTCAATAAAATAGAATACATGATGTTAGCATCTAATATAAGATTTCATTTCTAGAAGGATCTTCCTCTAGATGCTTCTCTTAATAGACATATCTAGTATAAATAAGGGCCGAGGGGATGAAAACCCCAGCTTGGAGACATTGTAACAAAGTGTTTCTCGATTGGAGGTTGCCCCCTCGAAGAGGCCTGTGAACATTGCTTTCTGAATCAAAGTGTTATTTCTATTGTTGTTCTTATATCATTTATGTGTTATTGTGGAGATTATGCTGGATATTTTACTGTTATTCTGCCATTTATAGCGTTTTATTTTTGTTCTGCATATTTTATATATCTGGTATCTTGCAACAGATATAGAGGTAATCTTCCATTGATTTTTTTAATTGTGATGGTATTGGTCATTTTAATAAAAAAAATCCTCACAAGAGAAAGAAAATAAATGAAGAAGATGATTCAAATAGAAAAAAAACATATAAAGGAAAAAAAACAAAAAGAAAGTCTTCAAGAAAAAAATTTGCACCAAAGAAGACGTCTCCTCATCAGACAAATATGAAGTCAGTGAAAGTGAGACAGAAGTCTCCTCATCAGTTATATTCATGGAAATAGAAATTTATGATAAAGAAGAAACATAAGAAGAATATGAAGAGGCATAAGTTGACTACAGAGAATACTTTTTGAGTTCCATAGATGTTATAAAAAGGGAAAAGAAGAAAAACAAATCACTACAGGTAGAGCTAAAAAGGAAAGAGGAAACAAAAAATTATGACTCTGAATAATTGGAGTATATGATCTCTAATCTAAAAATTCAAGTTGAAGAAGACAAAAGAATTGAATAAGCACTTAAAGAATAACTGGAAGAAAAGGAAAGGATCATTGGAAATTTGGAAGAAAATATTGTTACATTGAGAAAAGACCTTCGACAGAAAAACATGTAGAACAACTCAAAGGTTTTGGATAATATTATCAACATTCATAGGCAACATCATGACAAGTCCAAGCTAGGATATAATCAAATAGAAAGAGGCTCAATATCCAAATCTACAAATCATGAAACACAACCAAGAAGCTATGCATAGATATTTAGAGGAGAGAATAAGTTTTAAAGGGACACTCCTCCACCTAGAAGATTCAAATTTCAAAATCAACGATAGTCAGAAACAAGCAGACCTCGGGAAGAAGAAGTATTAAGAAGAGTAACTCCATTTATAATATATTCAAGTACCAAGTATCAAACTATATTTTTTGGTTTATGTTATGCATGTAATACTTTTGGATATAAAGTTGTAAATTGTCGAGCTAATAGAAGGAACAAAAACAAATTTGAAAGTTATGCACAAAATGGTTATCTTAGAAAGCCTAGTGAAACACAGAGAAGAATCTATAACAAGATTGAATCATTGATAACTGAAGTGGAATTCTACAAGTGCAAAAATTTTGGACACATGGCCAAAGATTTTAGAATTATAGTCCCTCCTAGAGAATCACAACAGAATAATAAGAGTCACAAACAAGAACCTTAGTAGAGAATATGGATAAGAAAGAAGAATTAGTTTAACAATGAAGAATGCACACTCGCACTACAAGATAAACACAAGAAACATGGTTGGTATGTTGACAGTGGCTACTCAAAGCACATGACAGGTGATGAAGACAAGTTTCTTACATTGATAAAGGAAAGAGATGGATCAATCTCCTTTGGAAATGATGACTGAGCTAGAATCATAGGGAAGGGCACAATCATAATTGGAAACAAAAATAACAAGGAAAAAAATGTTCTACTAGTACAATATATGAAACATAATCTTATAAGTTTGAGTCAAATATGTGACCAAGGTCACAAAATTATGTTCGATTCATAGAAGTGCGAGATAAGAAAAACAGGTTTAGAAAAATTGATTGTAACAATTGCAAGAACATCAAGCAACATATATGTACTAATTGAAATTCGAAATGAAAAGTGTTGTCTAGGAAAGGAAGATGAAGGTTGGTAATGGAACACATGAATGGGTCACATAAACTTCGATAACCTCATCAAATTCAACAAAAAGGAATAAGTCAGAGAAATTCCCCATATACGAATCCAACCAACACATTATGCAAGCATTGTCAACAAGGAAAGCAAACAAATACCAAGTTCAAATCAAAGGAATACTCCACAACAAGACCACTGGAAATTGGGCATATTGATCTAGTTGGACCAACTAGAACAAATGGTTTAAAAGGTGAATGATAGTTTATGTTATTGGTTGATGATTGTACAAGAATGTATGTAGCTTGTTTTCTCAGGAAGAAATCAGAATCATTTGAAAACTTTAAAGTATACAAGGAAATGGTTGAAAATGAAATGGATTCAAAAATCAAATGTTTGAGATAAAAGAATGGAGGACAGTTTACTTCAAAGTGTTGATTGTGGAGCCTGATTATCTTCTTGATTCAAATTTATTTGTCTTAAGCCATTTCTATACCCCATGAATACTACACACCTCATAAGACTATACACCCCTCCACATGGGGGGGTTGTAGGAGGGGCTTGCCCCCTATACAGGGTCTGAGGGGCTCATCCCCTTGGATCATCCTTGTAAAACATTATAATTTTGTAGTCAATTTGGACCACTCATTATAAGGTTGCAAATCTGACAGTAGAAGTTATTTTAGGGTTTTTGGCCCTAGAAGGAAACCCTCTTTTATGAGGGAATTGTATTGTGGTTGTGTATTATCAAGAATATTGTATTCTTAGAGAGGATACTGTGAGATAAATAAGAGGAAGTTATAGCGGGTGTGTTGCAGGTTGTATCCCTTCATTCTGATGGATAATAAAAAGGAAGGACCTGACAATTTACCTGGTGGACGTAGCCCACACTGGGTGAACCATGTATATGTGTCTCTATTGTATTATGTATCTTTTTTGTTTTATTTCTACATTTTTTTTATTTTATTACTTCACGATCCTATTTTTCTAACAGAAAGGAATTTATGGATTTCTGCAGCAAGCATGGAATAAAAAGGCAATTCTCCATTGCTAGGACACCTCAACAGAATGGAATTGTTGAAAGAAAGAACATGATAATACTGGAAATGGATCGAACAATGCTAATGGATTCTAATTTGAAAAATGTTTTTTGGACACATGCAGTGCATACAACATTTCACATTCAAAATAGAGTAATGCTCAGAAACAATAGTGAAAAAAATCCCTATGAGCTATGGAAAGGAAGAACTGCAAATGTGAAGCACTTTAGAGTTTTCAGAAGAAAATGCTACATCAAAAGAGAAGATGGTATAATGGGAAAGTTTGATTCTTTTCTGGACAAAGGCATACTTGTTGGTTACTCACGTATAAGGAAAGCATACAAATGTTACAATCTAAGGCTCAACAAAGTTGTGGAAAGTATCAATGTAATGGTTGATGGGATAGGTGGACGAAAATTAAAGGAAGAAGAGTCAGTGGAACATTTTTATGAAGAAGAAGAAAATGATGAAGAGGCAACAAAAGGGGAAGATGAAGAATATCATATAGAACTCGAAGAACAATTTCAGTAAGTACCTCCAAAGACACCTAGCAAGCAAGTATAGAAGAATCATCCTTAAGATCTGATTATCGGGAACAAAGATGTAGGAATTGAGACTAGAAGAAGAATTTGTTCACCAGAACAACTGCACCTAGAACTTTTATCTTCGATTGAACCAAACATTTTTGAAGAATCCAACAAGGATGAATTATGGAAAAATACCATGAATGAAGAGTTGGATCAAATAGAGAAGAGTGACACTTGGGAATTAGTTCCAAGACCAAGGTACAAGAATGTGATTGGCACAAATTGGGTCTTTAGAAATAAATTGAATGAAGATGGGCAGGTTACCAATAACAAAGCTAGATTGGTATGTAAAGGATACACATAGGTTGAAGGTATCAACTTTGAAGGGACATTTTCCCCAATTTCTAGAATGGAAGGAATCATATTGATCCTAGCTTATGCATGCTCCAATAATATTAAAGTGTATTAGACAGATGTGAAATAAACCTTTATGAATGGGGAACTTGAAGAAGAAGTCTACATTGAGAAACCGAAAGGATTTCATCTTTCAACGAATGAATATTATGTTTTCAGGTTGAAGGAATTTTCTGGTCTAAAATGGGCTCCTAGAGCATGGTATTATAGACTGGATAGATATCTGCAAGAAGAAGGGTTCAGAAAAGGAAATGTAGACAACAACCTCTACATCAAGGTAACTCAATATAGTTATTTATTAATTGAAGTTTATGTTGATGATATTATTTTTGGAAGTGATGATGATAGGTTAAGCCAGAAATTTGCAAAGGATATGAAAAATGGATTTGAAATGTCATTTCTTGGAGAACTATCCTTCTTTATGGGTCTTCAGATATGTCAAAGAAACCAAGGAATTTTTATTTCAGAAAATAAGTATATCAGAGAAATGTTAAAGTGGTTCAGAACAAAAGATTGCAAAACAATTAATACTCCTATGAAAACCAGTTCCAATTTAAGTAAATATGATGATTGAAAGTATACAAATCAGAGTAAATATAGGTCAATGATTTCAAGCTTACTTTATGTGACAGCATCCAGACTAGATGTAATGCAGGAAGTTGGACAGGTGGCACGATTTCAAGTAGCACCAAAGGAATCGCATGTTATAGCAGTGAAGAGTATTTTCAGATATCTGAAGGGTACATAAGAGTTTGGATTATGGTATCCAAAAGGAAAGGATCTATCACTTATTAACTACATAGGTGCATATTGGGTAGGTTTCATTGATGATAGAAGAAGCACCAGTGGAGCGACGTTCTACTTGGGTGAGTTTTTGGTATCTTGGCTAAGTAAGAAACAATCATTAATATCATTGTCTACAACCGAAGCAGAGTATATTGCAGCAAGAACATGTTGTACACATGTTCTATGGATGAAACAAACTTTGAAAAATATATAGGTTGAGTATGATGAGCCCATTCCAATATATTGTGATAATACAAGCACCATAATTATATCAAAGAATCTAATGATGCACTCCAAGATGAAGAAAATTCCAATCAAGTATCACTTTCTATGGGAACAAGTTGCAGAAAAGAACATCATAGTTGAATATGTGGGAACAAAAGAACAGGAAACATAATAACACATGAGAAAATCCATAAAAACTTGAGAATATGAAGATTCTAGGCCTCTAGACTCTAAAATCAATCTCCCAGGAAGGTCTACAATGATCAGGTACATCATATCTATCTATAGGTTCAAAAGGTATGTCTTATTTGTATGTGTAGTTGGATATTGTTGTCTACATGAGATATGGTTATGGGGGGTTGAGGATTTTCCCTACAGAGACTATTGGATACATGGCAGTCATTGTATAAGTCATATATATAGAAATACAATGCTGGTATAATTAATATTGATCATTGGTACATCTTCTTAAGTGTTGAGTCACATATTGCATTTGTTGGAATATGCTTAAGGGTTTTTATGGTACATGGTTGAGATCTTTTATTTGTGAAGTGGCTTTGAAGTGGTTGATGTACTTAGAGGTTGTTTATCAATAAGGGTTTTATGTCTAGTCCATGTGAGGGTTATTATACTTGTTCATGATTATACACACTTGTATGGAACATGAATAGAGAGATATAGATGCATTTGGTTAAAGGATACATATGAGGATGTATGCATAGGGCACAATTATAGTCTAGAAACAATGACATGTTGTAGGTTGATGTGACAAAGGCTGCAGAGGTTCAAAGTTTTTCAAGAGAGAGAAAACCCTAGTTTTCAGAAGGCATATGTAGGTTGCAGTATATAAAAGTTGCGTACATACGCAGGCTGCAGTATATAAATGGCGCATACATACGTGTGCT